>PVKA01033367.1:0-24452 GCA_004027165.1 Ctenomys sociabilis
CCTCTCCTTTCCTTTAAATACTTTAAACCCAAAGTACAAAGAGGATTATACAAGGCAAATTACAGACAGTAGGAAGTAGGGAGATCCTTCTTAAATAGAGCTATCTGTGTGGCTACACTTCATGACAATGAGATCACTGGCCCCACCAGGGATGCCATCAGGACCCACCAATGTCCCCAGATGAGAGTGGGGAAATAGCTCAGGGGCTCAACGGCACTGAAGCTCAAGCAGCACTGGCTGAGTGCCATGCTGGGGGGGGTTCTTTGTTAGCTTGAGCTGCTAAAAACTTTTCAACAAAACTTAGTATCCTACCTTTTGAAATCAGGAAACTATGTATTTCTTGCACAGGTAAGTGTACCTGTGACTTTCTTTAGAGACAGCTGGGATGGAGGAAAGGAGCAAAGAAGGAAAGGAAAAAATATGTGTGTGCACACAAGGTAGCTAAGAGAATTGTATTGCTAATTTCTATTAGTCCATTGAAAGGAAAAGTTTGAGCTTATATTGTCTGATCAATTTTGCATATCTGTATTTAGTAATCCAAGCAGCTACTCTGAAGATAACAATATGCAATATAATAAACATTGTTAATTTCCTGTTCTCTTGTTTTGAAATTCTATATTTTTTGTTCTATTTAAAATAATAAAAAAGAGGAAGCTCCAGTGGTGCAATTGCTTAGTGCATAGTACTTATATAAAATAATAAAATAGAAATACACACACACACACACACACACACACACACACACACACACATGGTAGCTAAGATAATTGTACTACTAATTTCTATTAGTTCATTGAAAGGAATGGCTTGTGCCTATATTGTTGATTAGATTTTGCATGCCTACATCTTGTAATTTGAGCAACTACTTTTTTTTTTTTTCAGTCTTTGAGGCAGGCTGTCAATGTGCAGCTCAGGCTGGCCTTGAGCTCCCTTGGTAGCTCAGGTTGGTCTTGAACTTCCAATGATCCTCCTCGGTCAGCCTTGGGAGGACCAGGATAGCATGTGTGCAGCCTCAAGCCTGTGAGGTCAAGATTAGTCAGAACCTCATAGTGAGACTCTGTCTCAAAAATAAATATGTAAGTTAATGTGGCAGTCCCATCAGGCCAGCTGGGCGGCTCGGACTCTGAGGCTCCAGAGCTGTGTGCATCCATTTCTGTTCTTCGAGGCTCTCAGCGTGGTGTTCCGTGGTACTAGCAGCACTAAGGCAGGCTGGGACTTGCGCTGCTTCCTCTTTTCCTATGTTTTTCAGTAGAGCCTGTACATGAGTATGCACATCCTGGCTTCAGGACATAAAATGATATTGTAGTGGGTTTAAAAAGTGGATACAAGCTGGGTGTGGTGTACGTCTATAATTCCAGCCATTGGGGCTGAGGCAGGAGGATGGCTGCAAGTTCAAGGCCAACTTGAGCTTTCAAGTGAATTCAAGGCCAGCCTGCACTACACAGTGAGACCTAGTCTCTAAAAGCAAACAAAACAAAGTGGAACAATATTAGAAGCTGTAAAATGCAGCATAAGAACAAGAGTTTTAAGTCAGGGGAATGTAAGGTGAAATGTTGTTCAGAAGCAATTTGCCTAGTTCCTATAATACTAATATAATATCTTCATGGATGAAATAGGCATAATTGTACAGATCTCATAGGTTTGACAGTGAGAGAACTAGCTAGACATGACAACGTGTTACGTACAGTGCCTGCCACACAGCAAGAATCTTTAAGTAGTAACCATTATTATAAATATGCTAGTCACCATCATTAAAACACAGTAAAGTTTAAGGTGTTTTTAATATCAGGTTTTGAAAAATTCTTGTACTAGTGATGTTGGATCAAGTCATTTCCATGGCTAACCCAGAAAAAATACAGATTAATATTCGGAGTCTGAGTTTAGTTGTTTTATGCTTCATTTTTCCTAGTGCCAGGTTTCCTAAAAATAAGACTACTTGAAAAAGAAATTGTAGCATGATTTAGGGCTCATTTTCAGGGGTTGTTGCTTCTAAAATCATTTAGGGTTTGTCTTCTGCATGGGTCTTATTTTCTGGGAAAAAGACTTTCTGTAAATAAAATAAACATTTATAGCTATAACAAGAAACTATCTGGAGTAAATAATTCTATATTAAAAAAAACTTTTCTCTTGGTATCCAATTTGAAAAGAAAAATCTCTCACACAGAACCTAAATTTTTCTATCATTTTTCATTTTTACTTGCAACTATTCTATTGATTACTTATTTATAATATAGGCCTCAGATACCTATAGAGACACCTATAGGGACATAACTGAGGGCCTTCAGGAAGAAAATAGCCCTAGTGAAACAAAGCCTTCAAACTTTTTAAATGGTGAAAGGTAGTTCAGAAGCCAAGACACTAAAATATTCCAGTTGAACCTTCTGCCACAATGAGCTGCTCATGGGTACAGTTGAGGAGCGGAAATCCATTCAGGTAGCAAAAAAGAAAAAAAAAGAGAGAGAGAGAGAGAGAAAAAGAAAAGAAAAAAAGCCACCAGCTGGAAAAACCCAGCTGCAGACGGAAGAAAGAAGCGCTGCAGAGGCATCGTCTTCCACTCCCCCTTACTGTAGTTTTTGTGAATGACCATTGTAAGGTCTCTGGTATGGGAGCACATTAAGAAGAAAAGCCAAGTGCAACACCGTGACCACACGGCCAGCCTCGGGAGAGCCATTGTCCCCGCACTGTGGAAGGCACATTGTTCAGCATTGCACCGAGGAAAGCATCCACTGAGATTTCAGGGGCAAAGTCGCATCTCCAAAGCGCCCCAACTTACAGTGGTCGCCTCATAAACTCCACGGTAATCAGTCCGGCTCTCAATCACGTGGCATCTCTGTGGGCATCCAACCTCAATAATCACTATGCAGAGTGAGCATACGGAGACTTTTTAAAATCTTTGAGCTTGGTGACCCGTGTATATACTGTGGAATGAGAGTGCATGGAGAAAAATTCTATATATGATTTTGTCTTGGTAAAAGAACTTTACTGAAAGGTAATGTAAGTTTTAGAGAATAACTTAATGTCTTTATATTTAATATACTTAATAATCTTTTAGAAATTCTTACCAAGTAGGTTGAAACAAAGAAGCTCCTGCAGTTTTATTTTGAAGGCACCCATACAGGAATCCTGCTCCACCTTACGTGTGCAGCATGAATTACTCGGTGTCCTCAAGGTGCCTAGACACATTCTTGCACAGTACAAGAAAGCACTGTGTTTTTGACAGGCCAGCTTTAAGCACAGTTGTCGAACTGTTGTCACAGCGGCCTGGTGCATGTAGCTTTGCAAGCAGCAAGTACAAAGGCTTAGAAGTGTGGTGAGTTTTGTTGGGTAGTGTCGGTCATCTCATGGCTGGGCAGAAAGTCCGTGCAGGAGCAGCGTTGGTCCTCTCGCTGCAGGGAAGTAGGGCTGTGAGCTGGGTCCAGTTGTCGCTGGCGTCGTCGGTCAGGGCTGAGTGAGCCCTTGATGGACAGCTGCGTGGCGGGCTGCGTGATCTTATTTTGTCTTAATGTGGTGTCGGACTACTAGTTGATTTTAATTTAAAAAAAATTTCCATCACATCCTAAGGAGCCTCAGTAGGAAGCTTCATCTGTTCCCAGGGGATCAGGGTCTTGGTCCATGAGGTCTGCAGAGACTCGGAACAAGGGAGCGGGTAACGCTGCTGCTGCTGCTGGTGGGCTGCCCACTGCCTCCAGCACTGACCTGACTGAGTCTCCTCCCTGGGATCCGCAGGCAGTGCTGGCCTGCAGTGGCTTCCAGTGGGCCTCTGGGCCGGGTTTGAACTTGGGAACTTGATTCTTCCAAAGAAAGTTTGGTACTTGGCCTCCAAATTTATCACAAGCCACCGATTACTTCCTTGGTGAGCTGCCTTGTGCAGAAGCTTGGATTTACTTTTTATTGTCTTTTAAAAGCAGGTCCTGCTGTTTATGAGAGAGAGAGAGAAAGACAGAAACAGAGATAGAGAGACAGAGAGAGAGACAGAGATAGAGAGAAACAGAGAGAGAGACAGAGAGAGAGATAGAGACAGAGAGGGAAAGAGTGAGGGGGAGAGAGAGACAGAGACAGGCAGAGACAGGCAGAGAGAGGGAGAGATGGAGGTAGAGAGAGAGACAGAGGGGGAGAGAGTGGGAGAGAGAGAGACAGAAAGAGACAGAGAGACAGAGGGAGAGAGAGACAGTGAGAGGGAGAGAGAGGGAGACAGACACAGAGAAAGACAGAGAGTGGGAGAGACAGAAAGGGAGAGAGACACAGAGAGACAGGGAGAGAGAGAGATAAATTGAATAAATCTAATGATACCTAAAAAATTTAACACACTGGCTAAATAATAGCATTTTTTTGTCTAAGAGATAATTTAGATAAGTAGAAACTCTCTGAAGTTTTACTTTTAACCATCTGACTTACCACACATTTATGACTTAATCAGTTGAGATAGATATTTATAATGAACTATAAACTTAGAAATAGTTACACAAAGATAAATTTAGAGACCTGAGAAAAATTGCATATCAACAAAAATATAATCTACAATAAACACTGTTTAGTTATTAAAAAGCTTATATTTGTTGTTGCAGAACAGGCAAGTTTTTATGAATTAGTGAGACTGCTGTGTGCACAGAGGGACATGATTACTACTGAATCAATGGCTTTCGTTTTAAAGAAAATCGATTAAGACAAGGAATT
Organism: Ctenomys sociabilis; assembly: GCA_004027165.1. Classification (NCBI taxonomy): domain Eukaryota; kingdom Metazoa; phylum Chordata; class Mammalia; order Rodentia; family Ctenomyidae; genus Ctenomys; species Ctenomys sociabilis. The sequence goes on from PVKA01033367.1 coordinate 4,675, forward strand.
TCTTCTAGACTCCCACAACTTATATTAAAACTCCAAATTGAGTTTTGAATGGAGTGGAATAAAATCTTGGCTCTCAGTGTAAATTATTCTAAAAAGTAAATATGAATTTTTAACTCACTCTCGCAAAGCCTCGTCAGCAGTTTGTTTGGCTCTTGCTTGAGTACGTATATGCATTTTCTGTACTGATGACTCTTTTAATCTCGTAAGAACCACATCCAGCAATGAATCACATTCTTTGAGTGAATAATTCAGTCCTTGACGCCAACCTCTGAGGGGGAATATTGTGGTCATGCTGTCTGAACAGTGTGGTAGCTATGGCTACCTATATAATTCTTCCCAATGGAAAAAAGTGACAATGACATTAAATTTAATCAGGTTCCCCTTTTCTGTGGTTCCCACTGGGATGAGCCACGAGTGTCTTGCCTTAAATATTCAAAGGCCTTCCTGAGTAGTTTGCATGTGTTCATATCCTGGGACAATGTCCTGCTAATACAGAACAATGGATCTGTCATATATTTCTCCTACAAGTGGATGTGCGTCTAAGGTTACTAAGTCTGAGGTTGAGGAGCTGTTTTCCCGCAGTGATCATTTCTACTTAAATCTTTAAAAACACCACTAAGGAAATGTACACAGACCCTGAAGTGAGTGAGCTTGCCTATGGTAGTTGTAAATTTAATTGAGGTAAAGGGCTGTGATAAATAATAATGAAGCTGTGTAGCATTTTCAGTCACACTTAATCTGATGTGGAAGACCCAGTACAGAACTTGCATGGCTGAAAAGATTTTAGAAACATACTCACAAAGGGACAACCACTTTCCCTGATACAGAATACTCAGGTGGACACCAGTTTCTTTCAAATTATGGCTAGGAATAGAAGTTGTATTTTATGTCTTTCATGGATAAGCTGGAGGTTGTTAAGCTAACTTTTAACGTCAAAGGATGAAATGAAAGAGGGTGTTCACATGGTCATTTGGGGTGTCTATAATGATCTGTGCCATTTACCTAGAATCTCATTACACATAACTTTGACACTTGGAAAACTGGAGGAAATGCAAATTAATTTTTTCTCTGTGTCTTTTTCATGTGTGTAAAAAAATCACCCAGCAAAACAAAACAAAAACAAAAATAACAGACAGAATCATTATATGTGGGAAAAAAATTGCATTTTGATGTAATTAAGAATTGGGCATGATGCTCTCTACTATGTAAACAGAAGAAGCCCATCTTGGGTTGTATTTAATACTAAAAATTGACCTTGACAATCTTTGAATAGAATTAATGAATACCTTTGTCTGACATTCTATACATCTGAGAGTAATATTTAGATGACGTGAAATAGTTATAGTACAAGAAAAGGTAAAGTTTGTAATTCTTTCAGAACTTGCAAATCATTACCAGCTAATTTACCTCACATTTACACATATACATATATATAGAAACAATAGAGGTGGAAATGAGATATTTGGTAAATGCTGAACTTTTATGTCTTTTTTTCTGAGTGTATTTCTTTCGCTGAATGTTACCTTCTATTGAAATCTTAGAGTTCTTTGTCTCATAGACGTGTGTAACTCCTCTTAACATTAATACATTACATAAAAATTGTTAGTTAATCACAGAGTTAAAAGGAAGATTAATTGATTTATAGCTCTATGTTTTAATTTAACCAGGTCAGTGTCTGAAAAGGGACAAAATAAATTTTTTTTTAGTATCAAGATCATAGTAATGAAGTCAGCTTACCCTAAATGTCTCAGAAATTCCCTCTCTGGTGACATATCATTGACCTTGGAGTCAGGGAGGAGTTCAAGGTCAACTAGTGAGACGCTCACAGTGGTCAATTGTTTTTGACTGACTGACACTTGTTTTTTAACCTTTGAAAATGTGATTTCATGTTTATCAAACTTTGACATAAAGCATTGTGTGCAATATAGAAATAGAGATCCTATGCTATGGCTCTCATATAAATTTGACACACAATATATTGGTGTTCTCTGTAGGACAGATCCCTGTCAAGAGGGTGGGAGGTCCGGAGGGAACAGACTCACTGAGTAGGTTTCAGTCAGAGGAGACAGGTTCCACAGGAAAAGTGCCTTTCCAAGTGGTCCCATTTGTAGACCTAAGCCATCGAAACTCAACTCTCCCCTCTGTCTATTGTTTGGTCACATGGAGGTGGAACAGATCTGTAGCCTATGCACATGTGCCGGGGACGGCATGAGGCCATTGTTCAGTGAACAATGACAGAGTCCAGAGGGAGGTTGGTGGGACTGCACTTAGGGAAAAAAGATAGCAGATAAAGTTTTCCTTGATGGCATTTTATGCATCAGCATTTAATTTTTCCTTCCTTTTGATTACTCTTCTGGGATATTTCTTCAATTTTGAGAAAGCTCAAAATTGTGGTATGATATATTCCTGTGCTTTGAAATCTATTGTTTCATTCTTAAATTGCATATACAAGCTCACTGGCTACTCACTTTCTCATTTCTGTTTTCTTCTTTTGACTACAGGGACCAAAGTTGGAAGAAACTGTTAAAGTGCTGTGTCTCATTTTTGCTAATGGACTTGTGTTGCTGGGAATCTTCCAGTCTGAAGGAGTTGATCAATAAGAAACTGGGATGCTGCTTTGTAAATGTATAGGTTTTTACCTTAGGTTTGGTGATTCTTTGGTATTTCTTATATTTCAAGAAATCACATTAAGGGGCTGGGGAGATAGCACAGTAGAGTAAGTGCCTGCCTGGCAAAACGCAGGGTTCAATCCCCGGTACTGAAAAAAAAAAAAATCACATTAAGATGACTGCTTTTCTTGAAAAGGTCCCCATTTATATATTCTTTGGAAAAAATAACAAGGAACATAAGGATATTTTAATGCTCTTATGATTCAGACATCTCTATAAAGACACACTATTTTTCTATTACAAGTGGTACTGTGACTAATATCATGTGTTAGAGTCCCTGTAGCACAGCCTTTGAAAGTAAGTTACAGACATCATAGTACTTTATTGTTGTCTATCTTGGCATGTTTCTCCTCAAAGCCAGGGCACTTTCCTACACATATATTCCAGAGAATTTAACATTAATATAATAGTGGTGTCTAATGTACAGTCCATGCTCCCGTTTCCTTGCCTGTCTCCAGGACACCCTTTGTGCAGCCACCTACCTGTCCCCCTTTCCTTCTCCCCTCCCCTCCAGAACCATGAAGCTTCCTCTCCTCCTTCCCTTCCTCTTGCCCTGCCTTTCCACCCAGGCTCCAATCAAAGGTGACACAGCATTTATTAAATTTAAAGAGATTTTTACATCTAGACTTTCTTATTCCCCTTGTTTTTGAATTGCTTTTCCTTCCCTTTGAGACAGATTTGGTGTAGCTCAATGGCAGAGTGCTTGCTTAGCACACACAAGGTCCTGAATTCAGTCCCCAGTACCAAAAGAAAAACAAATAAATAAAATACAGGAGAGTCAGAGTCTCTCCTGAGACTCCATGAGTTGCTACTCCACGAGTTGGCTCTTTCCAGGAACATTGTGTCACCTCTGCCACAGCTGCTCCAAGGGTGGGAGTGGCCATCGTACCAGGCAGGCCTCTATCTTTGAAGGATCTGAGCCCATTATCTTGGGTAACGCTACACAACTTAGATTTTCTCATAATTTGATTCAGGCTGATTATTTCTTGTAACAGCACTTTTGGGGGCTCCTCTCTGAATTCAGAGCTTTTGAGCTCTGTATAAAAGGCATGTTTTAACCCATCTTGTACATAATCTTTTCAAAATTGAGAGGAGGTTTTTTTTTTCCTGTTAGAATGAAGAGATATCTGAATTTATAATTCATTCATTACTGGTAGTCATGCATCATTTAATGTTCTTTGTTCACTTTCTGACTTTTAAAAATTTCTCTTTTCATCAGATAAATTAGTTTTAAGAATGTACTCATACCAACAACACTATGCAATGGAGGGTGCAGTTCTCTTTGGGGTAGCCGTAGGACAAGCATGTGACATGTATCTGGCCCACCAGATACTTTGGAAAGTGCTAGAGTGTCACTAGCCAATTTTCTCTCTCTGTCTCTGTGTTTTGGATTTTTTTTTTCTTTTTCTTGTTTGGCTGGCTCAGGATGCCTTAAGGGCAGGTCTGGTAAGGCATGAGGTGTCTCTGTTTTTTTGTATTTAGAATTGAACTCAGGGATTTTGTGCTGAGTTACATCCTTAATTTTTTTTTTTTTTTTTTTTTGAGGCAAGGTCTTGCTAAGTTGCTGACATAGTCTACCTGATCCAGAACTTGAGACCTATCTGTTTCCTGCCTCCTGTCTTCTTGCTGTCCAACTTACTAGACTGAAGATGTGTTTGACTGTTACCGGCTCGACATCCTCTTGCAGCAATTTGAATGTTGAAAGACAGATGCAAAGAGCAGTGGAGATTACTCATTGCATCTGCAGTAACATGTTGACCAAATCCGTGCTTAGGAATTTTGTCTGTGATTCTTGTGGCCTCACCCTTGGATATGCTGACTCCTTGGGAAATCAGGTTCTCTGGCCTCTCATGGACTCTAGGACTCTCTGCGTGCTTCCAGTACTTCATCTTTTGCTAAAGTGTTAACCATAGTCGTTTTCTGTGACTTGAATTCACAAATCCTCATGAACTCATTGTGATTTCTGTGAAATTACAATTTCTAACTAATCTCAATATATTTCATTTGAAGAGAATGGGAAAGGTTGAAGATCTGTAAGTTTTGTTATGATAAGTTGAAGACGTAGTGCTCAATTCTAAGGCTTTGTTTGATAATAAATATACACAGTTAAAACAAAAAGGGATGTTAAACTGTATCACATAAAATTAGGAAGATAAAAACCCTGCACTTTGGACATAAGGCCGACTTACTGTAACACTGCTGACAGAATATAAGTCAATAAGTTTCATCTGTAGGGTAGCTTGAAAGTACAAAATCGACATTTGGAATGGGTATTCCAGGTCAGATAGCATTCTACAAAGATAACTGCACTTATTAGAAAAAAATATGCGTACAAAAATGTTCCCCGAAGTAGTTTGGACAGCATAATCTTGGCAGGGAAATATGCACCAGTACTGTGTGAGTGGATGCACATATGGTGCATCTTCCCTATTTCTCTGAAAATAAGTCCTAACCAGAAAATAATCAGCTTTGAAAATCAGAATAAAAAATGCCAGCTTCTGTCAATACACCTTCACCTTTCTTTCCTAGAAGAAGAGCCACAAAGCAAGAGAACAGTAACTGGAAAAAACAATGATAGGATGATAGGGCTATTTTTTTTTTAATAGCATCTGGTTATGTAGTTCAGGTTGGCCTCAAACTTGTGGAGATCTTCTTGCCTCAGCCTCCCAAGTGCAGGAATCACAGGCATGCACCACCATACTCAGACTCAGAAGGGATGGCATTTTTTGACTTTTAATGGTATATGTTTACAATACATAATGTTTGCACTCACTGCAGGAAATTGGCACAGTGAAAGAAACCACCAATAGACTAATGACACAACCTATAGAATGGAAGGAAAGTTTACCAGCTACTACTCCTCAAAGGACAAATATCTGGGATAGATAAAGAGCTAAAAAACATTAGACGCCTCAAATTTAAAGACTCAGTGAAAAAAATATGCACTCGAAACGAACAGACAGTTGTCTGATGAACAACTACAGTCTACAAACATGAAAAAGTGTTCAGCACTGCTGGCCATTGGAGAAATGAAAATTAAAAAAACACTGAGATTGCATTCCACTTCAGAAAGAGTGGCTGCCATCAAGAAATCAGCCAATGGCTAATGCTGTGGAGGCTGTGGGAAGGAAGGAACCCTTATTATTATTTTTTTTTAAATTTGTTCAGGGTCTTACTGCATAGCTCAGACTCATAGTGATCCTCCTGCCTCAGCTTCCCCAGGGCTAGGATTACAAGCATGCACTACAATGCCTGGTAGGGGCTGGCACAGCACACCCGGCATGGTACGTGGTACCAGGGATTGAATTTGGGACCTTGTGCTTGCCAGGCATGTGCTTAGATACCATGCTATCTCCCCAGCCAAGAAGCCTTATTCTTTAGTGGTGGGACTGTAAACTGATATAGCCACTGTGGAAATTAGTATAGGGATTCCTCTAAAAACCAAACATAGAAATTTAATTGACACAGTTATTCCACTCCTAGTTATCTTCCCGAAAGAGTTAAAGACCACAGTAATGAATATCTACTATTTTTATAGCAGTGTGACTCATAATAGCTAAATCTTGGAAGTAGCCTATATGTTTGTCAACAGATGCATGGATAAAGAAAATGTGGTACTTATACACTGAAGAACTACCTTGTCATAGACAATAATAAACTTGAGTCACTTGTACGAAAATAGATGCACCTTGAGAAAATAGTGTTATTTTTCTTTTTTTTCTTTTATTGAAGAACAAATAACAATGAGACAGTTTCAAATCAAATAAGCAGGACAGATTCAATAATTAATACATTGCGTATTATTTTTGTAGTGGTTTTTTGTCATACAAGGCGCATTCTTGATATTCTAATTACAAACACCATTATAGCAGATGTCTCTAATCAATGAATTAAGAGAATGTAGCTGTATACTTATCTTATTTTTTAAAGCTGAATTATAGTACAGTTTCAATAATTAATACTTTCTGCCTTGTTATCTTCCTAGTGGTTGTCCATATTACAATAAGTAGACAGAATATCCTGTCCAAACACTATTGATGCAAATCTTGCTTCTCATAAAATTATACAGAAGTACTGCATATTTATCCTTACTGTACTATTTATACAAACACAGAATGGTTCTTCCTTTATATCCCCTTTTTTTTTCTTTAGTCCTGTCAAAGATGGGTATTCCATTGTCATCCAATTATTCTAGGTGCCTGAACTCAACAAAACAATCCAACACAGTCCAGCAGTCCAAAATAATAGTGGGGTATCTGAAGATGTTGTTGACTAGAGCCATTTATAGCTCTGCTTATCATTATGGCTTTATTTCATAACCTCATTTTCATACTTTTCTGCTGGATGGTTAAGACCAAGATAAAGCAAGACCTATATAACAAAAAATATAGCTTTTGTATCTGATGAGGTCAGTCAAGTTCCCTCAGGGTTTATCCTGTATCCCTGTACCTCACTGTAGATGCTTTCTCAGTGTTGGCCATGTGGATGAGTCACAGCCATTGTTTGACCAGTTTGCTCTCTGTGAGAGCCTGAGAGAAAGTTTTCTATCAATGTGACTCTCCTTAGGCACACTACAGATCATCGATCACATTCCTCTGAGGCTCCATAATTTGCTTGATCAGAAAATTTGGAGCACAACTGAGTTCCATGCTATTGTAGTACAGGTTCTCCTATGTCCTGAGTCTTCATTGACCTTGAAAGGCTAGGGCCAAAATGTTGGCTGATCTTTCAGCCTTTCCATTTCTCCAGGTTTTGATCTGTGAACTTAGGTTGTTTCAGAGGAGAAGCTGATTAGTACCCTGCAACATATGCAGTTTGGTTTGTCCTAACTATCTGAATCAAATCTTTTTAGTTGTTTTTCATTTCTATTTGTATTTCTTCTTTGATTTCTTATACAAGGGAAACTATATGATATTTGCACATGTGTGTCTGGTTTATTTCACTTATGAGTATATGTTCAAGTGGCATCCACTTCAATACAAATGTTTCAAGTTTATCATTCTTTATAGCTGAGTAATATTCCATTGTATAGAAATACCACATTTTTTTTCAACTATTCTTCATGTGACAGGCAACTTGGTTGTTTCAAAGATTTTTCTACCACAAATTGCACTGCTATAAACATAGGTATACATATATCACTATGATATGATGTTTTCAGTTCCTCTGGGAAAATTCCCAGTAGGGGTATAGCTGGCTTGAATGGGATTTCCAGTCCTACTCTTTTGAGGAGTCTCCACACTGATCTCCACAATGGTTGTACCAGTCTACATTCCCACCAGCAGTGGAGAAGTGTTCCCTTTTCCCCACATCCTCTCCAACATTTGTTGTTGGTTGATTTCCTTATGATAGCCATTCTTTCTGGAATGAGATGGTATCTCAGTGTCGTTTTAATTTGCATTTCACAGATGGCTAATGATGTGGAGCATTTTTTCATATATTTATTTTCTCCTTTAACTTCATCCTCTGATAAGTGTGTATTCATCTCAGGTGCCCATTTCTTGGTTGGGTTTTTAAAATTGAGGGCCCTGTTATATCTTAGTTATTTATATATTCTAGAGAGCAGACCTTTGTTTAAGTGCTTATTAGTTAGGATTTTTTTGAAATTTGTGGGTTGTGTTTTCATTTTGTTGATAATTTCTTTTGACGTGCAAAAACTTTTCAATAAGAGTTGGTCCCAGTTGTTAATTCTTTCAAGTGTTTCCCATGCAAATACATGTTTGCTCATGAAGTGTTTGCCTACCTCTATATCTTCAAGGGTTTCTCCTATTTTCTCTTCCAGGAGATTGAGTGCTTCTGTTTTAATGTTTAGTTCTTTAATCCATTTTGACTTTAGCTTAGTGCATGGTAATAGACCTGGGTCAAGTTTTAGTTTTTGGCTTGTAGAAAGCCAGTTTTTTCCAGCACCATTTGTTAAAGAGGCTACCTTTCTTCCAGTGAGCGTGTTTGGCCAATTTGTCAAAGATCAGGTGACTGATCTTTGTTCAAAGAGGCCTCTGAACCTTCTAATCTATTCCATTGATCCTCAGGTCTATTTTGTTGCCAATACCATGTTGATTTTATCACAGTAGCTTTGTAGTATAATTTCAAGTCAGGAATTGTGATGCCTCCTGCCTTGTTTTTGTTGTCCAGGATTGCCTTTGCTATTCTAGGTCTTTTCTGGTTCCAAATAAATTTTAGGAACAATTTCTCTAGGTCTGGGAGGTATGTTGGTGGCAGTTTGATAGGAATTGCATTAAATCTGTACAACAATTTTAGGAGTATGGCCATCTTCACGATGTTGGTTCTTCCTCTCCAGGAGCAGGGAATATCTTTCCATTTTCTGAAATCCTCTATGATGTCTTTTCTTAGGGTGTTATACTTTTTGTGAAAACATCTTTGACTCCCTTGATTTAGTGAATTTCAAGATATTTCATTTTCCATGGTACTATTGTGAAAGGTATTGTTTCTATAGTTTCTCTCTCATTGTGTTTCGTATCTATGTAGAGGAATGCTATTGACTTTTGAGTATTGACTTAGTATCCTGCTATGTTATTGAATTTCTGTATCAATTCTAGTAGCTTCTTGGAGGAAATTTTTGGGTCTTCCAAGTAAAGTACCATGTTATCTGCAAATAGTGATAATTTAACTTCTTTTGTACCTATTGTTATTCCTTTTATTTCTCCCTCTTTTCTACTGGCTGTTGCCAATGATTCCAAAACTATATTGAATAGGAGGGGTGATAGAGGACATCTTTGTCTTGTACCTGAATTAGGAGTAAAAGATTTCAGTTTTTCCCCATTTAGAATTATATTAGCCAATGGGTTGTCATAGATGACTTTCATCAAATTGAGGTAGAGGCCATTTATTCTAATTTTCTGTAGGGTTTTGAACATGAATGAGTGTTGGACTTTATCAAAACCTTTTTCTGCATCAATTGAGATGATCATGTGGTTTTTAGTTTTCAGTCTATTAATATAGTGTATTACATTTATAGATTTTCGAATATTGAACCATCCTTGCATCCCTGGGATGAATCCTACCTGGTCATGGTGTATAATCTTCTTGATGATTTGCTGTATTATGTTTGCTAGGATTTTATTGAATATTTTTGTGTCTATGTTCATGAGGGAGATTGGCCTTTTTAGTTGTGTTTTTCCCTGGTTTTAGAATCAGTATAATACTTGCCTCCAGAAATGATTTTGGGAGGACTGCTTCCTTTTCAAATTCATTGAAGAATTTAAGGAGATTGGGGATTATATCTTCTATAAATTTCTTTTGGAATTCAGCTCTGAATCCCTCAGGACCTGAACTTTTCTTTGTCAGCATGCTTTTTATTACATTTTGTATTTCTTTGGTTGTTATTGGCCTATTGAGAGGTGTTATGTCTTCTTGATTCAGTTTTGGTAATTTGTAACTTTTGAGGAATCTGTCCATTTCTTCTTTTATTCTGTGAGCATAAAGATTCTCAAAGTAGCTGTTTACAATCTTCTGCATTTCCACTGGGTCTGTGGTATTTATAGCCTTTTCATTCCTTATTGTTTGTATTTGAATTTTTCATTCCTCTTTTTTGAGGAGGTTAGCTAGGGGCTTATCAACTTTATTTAGGCTTTCAAAGAACCAGCTTTTTGCTTTGTGGATTCTTTGAACTGTTTACTTCATCTGAATTGAATTAATTTCTGCTCTAATCTTTATGATTTCTTCCCATCTTTGCGCTCTGGGTTTCGTTTGCTCTTCTTTTTCTAGTTGTTGGAGGTGCAACATTAGGGTGCTAATTTGTTCCCATTCTGTTTTCCTAATGTGTAGTTCATAGCTATGATTTTCCCTCTAAAAACTGCTTTCATTGTGTCCCATAAATTCTGGTAAGTTGTACTTGAATTTTCATTGAATTGTAGATATTGTTGAATTTATTGTTTAATTTCTTCTGCCACACATTGTTTGCTGAGTAGGGTGTTGTTCAGTTTCCATGAATTTTGCGGGTTTTTCTGGTTTCTTTTGCCATTTGTTTCCAGTCTCATTGCACTGTGGTCAAATAATATGCATGGGATAATTTCTGTTTTGTTGCAGACATTTAAGCATGATCTATGGGCTAGTATGTGGTGTATTTTAGAAAATGACCCATGTGCAGCTGAAAAAAATGTATATTCAGCTGTGGTTGGGTGTAACACTCTGTATATGTCCACCAAGTCCATTTGTTCCAAGCTCTGGTTCAATTCTACTACTTGTTTGCTAATTTTTTGTCTGGTTGACCTATCTTTTTGAGATAAGGAGGTGCTAAGGTCTCCTGTTAAGATTGTGGTCTTAGATATTAGATTTTTCATGTCCATTAAGATTTGTCTTACATAGTTGGGTCTCCTGTGTTTGGTACATAGATATTTATGAGTGTTACCTCTTACTCTTGAATTTTTCCCTAACCAATATATAGTGGCCTTCTTTGTGTCATTTGATCATTCTTGGTTTGAAGTTGAGATTGTCTGAGAAGAGAATTGCTACTCCTGCTTTTTTCTGAGGTGCTGGGGCATGTAGTATTGTTTTCCATCCTTTGACTTTAAGCCTATGAATGTCTTTTTTTTTTTTATATACACTCCTCTTTATTTCTGTACAGTAACAGAATATTTGGAACAAATCTAAGGTTGGATTTCCCTCTGGTTTTTTGTTTTTTAATTTTTATTTTATTAAAGTACAAATATCAGTGAGACAGTTTTAGGATACCTTGGCAAGATGGATTAATTAATACATTGCAAACTGTTTTCATAATATTTTGGTATCATAGAAGGTGCATATATGATATTATACTTACAGACATTATTATAGCATATGTCTTTTATCAGTAAATTAAGAGAATGTAGCTGTTTATGTATCTTATTTTTTATACCTGAGTTACATCAAAGATTCAATAATTAATACTTTCCACCTTGTTATTTTCCTAGTGGTTGTCCATAGTATTAGAAGCCGACATAATATCCTGTCCAACCAACATTAGTGCAAATCTTGGCTCTCATAGAATTATGTAGAAGCACGGCACTATGTATCCCATCTTTACTGTGTATCCCATACACACACATCATGATTCTTCCTTTCTATACCCCTTTCTTTGTCTACACCTGTCAAAGATGGGCACTCTATTGTCATTCAACTAATTTAGGTGCCTGAACTCGAAGACACAATGCAACACAGTCCAGCATTCCACAACAATAGTGAGTTATCTGAAGAAGTTGTCAACCTATGAAAGTCTTTTTGAGTTAAGTGTGTTTCTAGCATACAGCATATTGTTAGATTTTGTTTAGTAATCCACTGTGCCTGTCTATTTCTCTTAATTGGTAAATTGAGTCCATTTACATTGATGGTTATAATTGAAGTGTGTTGACTTATGATTGTCATGATATTTACCTGCTGTTGTTTACTCCTTTTTATCCTGTATTTAATTGTCTGTCCTGTTTAGTGGGTTCCTTCCTTTCTCATTCGTGGAGTTCTGGTCATTGTGGTCTCTCTCTAGGATATCTTTTGGTAGCCTGTGTAGGGATGGCTTTGCCATCATGAAATTCTTCAGTTGTTCTTTGTGGTGGAAGTATTTCACTTCTCCCTCAAACTTGAAAGATAATTTTTCTGGGTATAATAGTCTGGGGTGGAATTTGTTTTCATACAGGACTTGTAGAACTCTGATCCATGCTCTCCTTGCCTTCATGGTTTGTGTAGAGAAGTTGGCTGTAATTCGGATAGGTTTTCCTTTCAATGTGATATGCTTCTTTTTTCTAGAAGCTTTTAGTATATTATACTTGTGTTGGATTTCTGGGATCTTGACTATTATATATCTCAATCGTTTTATTTGGGTTGAAGTTATTTGGCGTTCTCTATTCTTCGGTTATCTGAATGTTGGATTGTTTCCTCATATTTTGGAACTTTTCTGCTATTACTTCTGCCCATATTCTTTTTATATCATTTGTATTGACTCCTTCATTCTTATTTATGCCAGTTAATCTCACATTGTTCATCCTGGTGTCGTCTTGCACGTGATGGATCATTGTTTCCCTGCATTCTCGTTGTTTTTAAGAGATCCTTTCTTACCTTTTTACTAGCTGCACCAGCATCTTCAAGATCTGAAACTCTGTCTTCACTTTCACGCAAACAGTTTTATGGATTCATGATTGAGATTTTAAGTTCTTCTATATCTCTTTGACTCTGCTTCATGTGATCTTTTTGTTTTTTGTATTGCTCATTCCAGGAATCCATCACATTTTTGACCTCTATTTTTTTTTTTTTTAAATCAATGTCTTCTTGGTAGCAATTAATTCTTTTATTGTATTGTTTTTTTCCAAATTGGATTTCCTCTATACATTTCTAGTATTGATTCTTTACTTCAGATGCTATGATTTCAATGAATTCTTTTTTTATTTCAGAAATTATTTCTGCTTTGAGTTCCTCTTTACCTTTCTGCTGTTGTCTTTGCTTGTGATGCTGTTAATTCATACATTTCAGCTGGAATAGTGTTCTCTGCACTTATTCTGGGTAGACCTTGGGTTTCCCTCATGCATCTGATTTGATTATTTACTTCAGATGCTATGTATTCAAAAGTTTCTTTTTTTTTTATTTCAGGTGTTAATTCTGGTCTGAGTTCCTCTATACCTTTCTGCTATTGTTCCTTTGCTTCCATCTCTGTTAATTCATTCATTTCAGCTGAGCTAGTGTCCTCTGTGCTTATTGGTGGACTTGAGGTCTGAGATTGCCTTTTACTCTTTGTCATTTTGTATAGCACTGACCCCTGACCTTTGGTATAGAGCTTTTGTGCAGTTATGACCTTAGTGCATTATAAGATTTGGGTGCCAGTCTATTAAGTTTGAGATTATCCAGTTATGCCTGGCCTGGATCTAGCTGTTATGTTCAGTTCCTTTTGCTGCAGCTCTTCTGGTACAACTGTGAGCCTGTGGCTCCCCTCTCTTGTGTCCCTGGTCCAGGGAGCATTGGGGACTGCAGAAGCTGTCCTTACACACTCACCCAGCGATCGAGGGTAGTTCAGGTGGTGGGAGATTTGGAAAGATTCTCACTTGCTCATCGGGCTTGGGGGCAGGAGGTCTGGGGAGTTGATGGGCAAGTCGGTCTGGGGTCCAGACCCTAGTGTTATGAGACACTAGGGTTAAATAGACTCAGACACACAGGCTTAAATATCATGTGGTTTATTTTATATGAAAAATAATTAACAACAATATTAAATAAAAGGCAGATAATTAGAAAAAAGTAAGAAAAGTTACTGGTATTCAATGTGGACAATGTGTCTAAAAGTGGACTTTGATTTGGTATTTTCATCTGATGTATTTTATATATGTTTGGCCTCTTTGGTTTTTAATCTGTATATATGGTAATTAACTTTACAATGATTTTTGAGATAAGTACATGAATATGATGGAGGAAAAATAAGAGGGTAGAGGGAATGGGAAAAAATTGTGATGTGTTTTGTATATATACCAATTCCCTATAATGAATGTAGTTATTATAAATATGTACTAATAAAAACTGAAAGTAAAAAACAAAATTATACTTAACATGACTAATTATGTAGGAAGTGAGAGCCCTGACCGCTATCGGCTATTGCCTCACATAGTGGTTTCAGGGTTATTTACAGTTGTTTCAGACCAGCCCTTGCCCACCGCTACTTTGCATTTCCCTTTTCCTACAAGCACTTATTTACCTCTGACAATGCAAGGTGCTACAGGCTCATTTTACATTTTCCCTACCTGGACAAAGAGCTGATCATTTGCCTAAAAACCCTTAGTTTCTCTTCATGACAAATAGCAGTAGAAATGAAGTGTTGAATGCTGGATGCATCTGCTTCCCAGAGTGCCTTTCTCCAGCTCCTTTCTGCAGATGGAGGTTTCTGGGTGTGTGCACACTAACCTCTGTGTCACACAAGTGTTTATATCTCACAGGTTATATCTAGAGTCACTTGGAAAGAGTTTATAGTGATATGCACATGCGAGGACATTGTTCTTATCAGACCTGGGCCCCATCTTTCTCAAGTAGGACCTAAACTCACTACAAAGAGCCCTTTTTCAAATAAGATTACATTCTGAGGCTCTGGAGTTAAGATTCAACATGTCTTTTAGGGGAGACACAGATCAATCTACAATTGTGACTTCTCATATTTTGATTTAGTGGGCATTCTACTGTCTTTAGACCTGTGGTGAGGTAGAAAATTATGCCTGACAGGTGTAGTAGAGCTGTTTATTTCATGGAAGGCAGAGAGAGAGAGAGAGAGAGAGAGAGAGAGAGAGAGAGAGAGAGAGAGAGAGAGAGAGAGAGACAGGCAGAGACAGAGACAGAGACAGAAAGAGGTACAGGAAGACAAAAGAGGTCCTGGGGACAAAATACAGTCTTGAGGGACATTTCTCCAGTATCTGATTTCCTCCAAGTAGCTTCTGGCTGGAGGCCAAGCCTTTAGGGTCATTCCAAAGCCCTCTGTCATAGGCAGCTGCAGGACACTAATACAGGAACTGTAAAAATCAAGATAAAAGAAAACAAACCCTATGACCAAAGGAATCTAGAGCACGGTGCTGTTCTTTTGTGAACAGATTTCTTAATCCTTTGATTTTTTCAGAATCTTCTGAATGAATGAATACTGTGATTCTCTTTTTCTTTTCAAACATATATCTGAATTGACTTCAGTTTCATTTACCTTTATCATAAATCTTCTTGCTTTCAAAAAATAAATTTTTCAAATACATACTTATCAATTTTTTTTGGCCAGCTCAGCCCACCCTGAGGGTGGGGCTGCTGTGGCATGTGCTGCTGGGAATTGAACTGCAGTCCTTTGTGCCTGCCTAAGTTTGCCTAGGAAGGCACGTTAGACCATTGAGCTATCTCATCAGCCTTCAATTTTCTTTTTTAATTATTTAATTCATCCATTTTCTGAAGCTAGTTTACATGTGAATCTTTCTCAAGTGGGAATCCAAAAAACAATTTCTTAAATCTGTGTCTGGGGGAATCTGAGATTTCATTCAGTAGAAAAATGAACAAACAAACAAGCAAATAAACAACTTGTGGTGATGGAGTGTTGACATAGGAGCAGAATGGTCCTTCACCTTTAATTGATAGCCTTCTTGTCTTGCATGGAGAAGAACTTAAATTTAAAAAAAGTAATGTGCCAAAATTTCTGAGCTTTTTTTGTTATTTCAACCACTACTACTGTGTTGATAATTATTTGTTGTTTCCTTCTTTAAAAAAAAAAGCTGAGTATAGTGGACATAGGGCCCTAGCGCTCTGGGAGGCTGACGCAGGAGGATTCCAAGTCTAGGTGAGACTGGACAGTTGAGAAACTTAGGGAAACTCTGTTACAAAATAAAAAAAAATAGATATGGTAGGTAAGGGCCAGAGATGTGGCTCAGTGAGAAGGCCTTGGGTCCTGTCTTTAGCACAATAAAAAAGAAGCAGGTACAAGTTTTTCACTGGCTCTGACATTGTTAGCTACTTTAGCTAGCTGTTCCCTTCTAAAAAATCCTCATAAAATAATGTTTGTATTTGGATTAGTTTTTCTTCTCCAGATGACACCAAGCTCAGTAAAACAGGATAGTACTGTGACAAAGCTGGCAATTCCTAAGAAAATATCTCAAAACTCATGAGTAGTTTGTGCTAAGCTGGACACAGAACCAGTTTCCTCTGAGGGAGAGATTTTAGAAGCATAGGAGCTGTGGATTACGAGGAGGTCCCTGGTTAATGAGACAGTTCTTCAAGTGAGAGATCACTATAAAGCACATGACAATAGCAAGGTGTGTACTGTCATGTACCGAAGCATGTATTACGTACTTATTGCTATGATATTAGTGTTTCTAATTTGATAGCCTTAATATACATCTTATTATTCAGAAAGCAGAGAATTCTCTGGATCTGATCAGCTGCTAGCAGAAGTGCAGCCTTTCAGAGCAGGGACTAAGATGAGCAATGCACTCCTACTAGCAAGGCACAAGCCTCACTGAGATGGTACATTCACTTTCCATGCAACTAACTTAGTTCAGTGTTCTTTTCCTAGTTACAGCAGTATATGGAGTTCAGCCTATTCCTTCCTAGACGTATCTTTACAATCTAATGAATACAGGAAGATGGCAAAACTACAGTGTTAAGACAGCCAATAGTCTCTTTTATTTTTATTTTATTTTATTTTATGGAAGAACAAATAGCAATGAGACAATTTCAAATCAAATTAGTAGGACAGATTCAATAATTAATGCACTGCATATTGTTTTCATAGTGGTTTTTTGTTGTACAAGGTGCATGATATTCTATTTACAAACACTATTAGAGCAGATGCCTCTAATCAATGAATTAAGAGAAAGTAGCTGTATACCGATCATTTTTTAAAGCTGAATTATAGTACAGTTCAATAATTAATACTTTTTACATTGTTATCTTCCTAATGGTTATCCATAGCATAAAAGGCAGACAGGATATCCCGTCCAAACACTATTATAGTACGAATCTTTCTTCTCATAGAATTATGCAAAAGTACTACATATTTATCCTAACTATACTGCTTATACATACACAGAATGGTTCTTCCTTTGTGTCCCCTTTTTTCTTTAGTCCTGTCAAAGATGGGTATTCTATTGTCATTCAATTATTATAGGTGCTTGAATTCAACGAAACAATCCAATACAGTCCAGAAGTCCACAATAATAGTGGGTTATCTGAAGAAGTTGTTGACTAGAGCCATTTACAGCTCAGCATATTATTATGGCTTTATTTTATATATATCATTCTTATATTTTTCTGCTGGATGGTTAAGACCAGTCCTCCTCTTTTAACTGCAGGTAAGTGGGATTGATATTATCCTCTCATCTGAAGTAAGAAAGAAATAAAAATGGAAAATATATGAAATACTGATTTTCAAAACATTGGACACCAAAAAAAACAAGATAACAATTCCTGTAGGATAGGAAATGGAAGAGGCAAAAGATAGCGTTGCCGCAGCTTAACCCCGTAGGAGAGCTTTCAGGATGGTGCAAGTAGGAAGAACCCAAGTGGACGCTGGAGTTTTCCCTGAGTTACCATGGGCCTGAGAGTTCAGAGCGACCCCAGTTTGTAGAGTGATCAGAAAAGACTCCTGCAGGTGTTGCGGCAGAGGGCTGTCACAGTACACTGAGCTCTGATCAGCCATGGATGTGAGGAAACTGCCTGCCCCTGAGGGAAGAATTTGCCCAGAGAATTAGGGGGAACAGTTCTCAGGGCTCACCTGGGGTCAGGAATAGCCTGCTTTTATGAGACACGACTTTGTACCCAATAAATCTGCAAAAATGGCTCCAAAGAATTAAAACTGAAAAATGTTCATAGAACTACAACAATATTCAATGACTAATAAGGTAGAATTTACAATGTCTGGGCTCGACAGAATTGGCTATCACACCTGGATACTCAACTGCTTTCAAACTCACTGAATTTGGTGCTTGATGCATTTGGGTATGAGAACATCAACTGGGTGCGCGCATCTGGGTGCGTGCTAAAACTTGGCTGCTGGTCTCTTTGTGACTCCTCCCACTTTTCCAGCCCAAATTATCTGCTTGGTGCTCATTTTTGGTTGTTTGGAGGCCTTGACAGGTCTCTCAGAGTCCATTCCCTATAAGTACGGGGAACCACCACACCAGGCACGTAAAGAGGCAGGGAGAGAGGGTGAACAAGAAGAAGAAAAACTGACCAACCCAAGCCCAGCTCCAGGTGACACAACTGTTAGGATCAGCTCACGGGTGCATGAAAACAGCTATAACTATCTGCCACACATTTAAAAAGCAGAAGGAAAGATAATGTGTGCTATGAATAAAGGTATAAGAACCCCCCCCCCCCATGTTTAAAGAACTAGAGGCAGTGGTGGCAGACAGGGCCTCTTTGGTGGCTCTTGAGCTGAGTCCCCTTGCACTGCCTCAGCACCCAGGTTGCCAGGGATCACTGGGCGTTGCCACTTTCCTGCGGAGGTGCAGCTTGGGTGCTCAGCCTCTGAAGGGTTCGCTCTCACCGCATCGTGTGTTTCAATTGAGAATTCACTCTCAGGAGAAATAAAACATTAGTGAAATGAAGATGTAGAAATAGGAACAATTTGAAATGAAAATGAGAAAATCCTTAGAAAGGAAAAAGAAAAGCAGACTGCTGAGATCAGTGAATTCTGGTACAAGTTCAAGAAACTTAAATTACTTGTGATCTAGGTGTAAAAAAATAAGGGTAGATAAGATACTTAAAGAAGAAAGGAAGAAGAGCTGATAGGAAAGTAGAGGGGAGAGGATGAGGAGGTGGATGGGAATAGTCAAAGTATGTCCAACGCATTTGTTGATCGGCCAGAATAAAACCCATTATCTTATACTACTAATGTGCATGTGCACTAAGAAAAATAAAAAAAAAATTGAAGAAGTAATGGCTGATATTTTCCAACTCTGGGGAAAATCACAAATCTATATACCTAAGAAAGTGGACGACTCTCATCACAAGCCTCATAGAAAGCAAAGCTAAGGTACATTGCAATCAAATTGCTCCAAATCAGTGGTCAAAAGAAAATCCATGAAGCAGCTGAAATAAAAAGACATGTTATATATGGATTAATAATAAGAATCATAGCAGATTTACTTTAAAAAATTAAAGCATATAAGAATATAATATACTGAAGTGGATGCCACTTGAACATGTACTCATAAGTGAAATAAACCAGACACACATGTGTAAATATCATATAGTTGTATAGTCCCTAGTATAAGAAGCGAAAAGCAGAAATATAAATGGAAACGTACAACAACTAAAATCAATTGAGTCATATAAGGCAAAGTGAATGGCATATGCTGCAGGATACTAATCAGCTTTTCTTCTGGATGGTTAACAACCTAAGATTACAAGTCAGAGTAGAGCCACAAGGCCAGCCAACATTTTGGCCCTAGCCTTTCAAGGTCAGTGAAGACTCAGGACAGAGGAGAACCTGTACTGCAACATCATGAAACTCAGTTGAGCTCCAAATTTTCTGAACAAGGAGATTATAGAGCCACAGAGGAAAGAGATTGAAGTTCTATAGTGTGCCTGGGGAGAGTCACATGAAGAGAAAACTTTCTCTCAAGCTCTCACAGAGAGCAAACTGGTCAAGCATTGGCTGTGACTCACCCACATGGATGACAC
>PVKA01033368.1:0-24453 GCA_004027165.1 Ctenomys sociabilis
AAGGAAGGAAGGAAGGAAGGAAGGAAGGAAGGAAGGAAGGAAGGAAGGAAGGAAGGAAGGAAGAAAGGAAGAAAGGAAGGAAGCCAAAACTATACAGGCTTATTTTTAATTTATGTACAAAAATTAAAACAAAATTTTATAGCAAAACAAGAAGAGACTAGCACTAGCTAACACCATATATGTGGTTATCCTTAAAGTGGTTGCTCAGGGAGACAGATATGGGCATAAAAATGTCTCTAATCAGCCTCAGCACAAACCTTCTTCTTGAATGATGTAAGAGACACTAACTGCCACCAACTTGCACTTTTCCCTTTTCCCTGCTGTTCATTCCCTTATCACCCTTGCTAATCCCTATTTTCTTTTGAATGCTTTCTTTCCATTTCACAGTATCTACTCTATGTTCTAGACCTCATTTACTCATTCAAATTCTCACACAAGGGAGACAATCCACTGTGTATGCACATGAGTCTGATTTATTTCACTTAAAACTATGATCCCAACTTGGATGCATTTACATGTAACTTTCCAGTTTATCTTTCTTTGTGATTGTGTAGTATTCCATTGTGTTTTAAAAAAAAGATCCTTTCAATTTATTCTTCAGTTTATGGGCATTTGGTTTATTTCCAAGGTTTTGCTATGACAAATTGTGTCATTTTGCTGTTCCATGACATTTTTAAAAGCTTTTCCAGGAATATGGTTTGAGGGGGAATAGCTGGATTGAATGGGACCAATAATCCTAGTTTTATTAAGGAATCTCCACACTGGTTTTCACAGTATTTGTACCAGTTTGTACTCACATCAACAGTGGAGAAAGGTTTCTTTTCCCCCAAAGCCACTCCAGCATTTGTTATTGGTTGACTTCTTGATGATAGCCATTCCTTCCGGGGCGAGATGGAATCTCTACATTATTTTAATTTGTATTTCTCAAATGATCAATGATGTTGAACTTTTAAAAATATATTTATTTTCTATTTGTAGTTTTTTTCATCTGAAAAGTGTGTACTCATCTCAGATGCCCATTTTTAGAGTGAGTCTTTGAATTTGGAGGTCTGATTTGTTTTCAATTTTTTTTCAATCTATCATATATTGTAGATATGAATCATTTGTCAGAGTAACTGGCTACAATTTCATTTTTGCAACTATGTGACATGTCTGTGCATGTTGTTGTGATTTCTTTTGATGAGCAGAGGCCTTTTAATCAGATGAGACTTCAGGTATTGATTCATTGAAGTATTTCCCATGACATCTAGTTTTGTTCATAAACACCTCCTACTCCTATGCCTTCAAGATTTCTTCTTGCTTTCTCTTATAGTAGATTTAATGTTTCTGGTTTGGTTTTTCTTTTCTTTTCTTTTTTTTCATTTTATAAGAAACTTTAGTGCTGAAAAGCACTTCCAGCAGTCCAGTTCAGATTCAAGACCATATCTGAAGTTCTACAGGAAATGGGGAGCTGGATGTCACTGAACTGTGGGCACTACTCTAGTCATGTGCTTGCAGCAAGAGACGTGGCACGGGTCTCAGTAGAGGCGGGTCCTTTTTAGGATGTGCAGGACTCCTGCTCCTCAAGCTCACCATCTCCATCTCGGTCGGCTTCATCAGCATCTCCTGAAGCTCCTCATCAGTCAGGTTCTCACCCTGCTCCTTGGCCACGCACTTCAGCTTTCTGAACAATATTGTCCCAGTTTCATTATCATCGAAGAGCTTGAACACTTTTAGGATTTCTTCCTTGGTGTCTTTCTCAGACATTTTCTCAGTCACCATGATCAGAAAGTCACTGAAGTTCATTTTGCCTGTCCCCTTGTAATCAATTTCACTTATCATTTTCTTGATTTCTTCTTTCTTGGGCTCAAAGCCCAGGGCTCTCATTGCCACTTTTACTTCCTTTACATGGATGGTCCCAGTTGCATCTGCATTAAAGAGATCAATCCTTCCTGGATTTCCTGTGTCTGCTCCTCAGTCATCTCTGGCTCCTTTTTCTCGGAACACTTGATGCCATGTTTGCCATTTTAAAATTGGAGGCCATTGCAGAGGATTCCAAGGCTATTGCTAAGGTAACAGTGTTTCCATTTTAATATTTACATCCTTGAGCCATTTTTACTTGAGTTTAGTGCATTGTGGTAGAAATGGGTCTATCTAAAACATATAAAGTATTAAAAATAAGACCCCCAAATTCAAAGACCCAATCCAAAAGTGAACATCTGAGAGGAATATACACTTCTCAGATGAAGAAATACAAATGACAAAGGGCAGGCCAAATAGCTCAGGGGATTAAAATGCTTGCAGCCAGTGGCACAGGGAGCAGAGGTTCGATCCCTGGGCCTGCCATGCAGGCTATGCCCCCGGGGCACATTCAGAAAGCAATTGACACTGGGCATGGTGTCGCTCACCTGTAATCCCAGCTCTTGGGAGACTGTAAACAAGTGCAACACTATGAAGCTGATCTAGTAGTGAGACCCTGAACACCTTGTATACCCTTCTCTAAAAAATACAAAAAAAAAAAAAAAAAAAAAAAAAAAAAAAAAAAAAAAAAAAAAAAAAAAAAAAAAAAAAAAAAAAAAAAAAAAAAAAAAAAAAAAAAAAAAAAAAAAAAAAAAAAAAAAAAAAAAAAAAAAAAAAAAAAGAAATACAAATGACAAATAAATACATGAAAAAAATTGATCATCAGAGAAATATAAATTGAAACAATGCTGAGTTTCCATCTCACCCAAGAAAGAATGGCAAACATCAAGAAGGCAAGCAAATACAAATGCTGGAGGGGCCATGGTGCAAAGAAACTCCTCTCTGTTCTAGGTGGTAGTGTAGAATGGTAAAGTCACTGTGGAAATCAGTGTGGAGAATCCTTAAAAAACTAAAAGTAGAGGTCCCATTTCATCCCACTATTCCCTTTCTGGGTATCTTCTCAGAAAATTTAAGAACATCATATCACAGAAGTAAAAATCGTAGGGGGGAACAAATATATATCAATTGAGGAATGGATAAAAATGTATTTTGTGTGCTTAATGGAGTACTACTCTGTCATAAAAAAACAATAGACTGGAGACCTTTATAGGTACAAGAATGCAACTGAAAACCATACCCCTAAGTGAAATAAATCAGACCCACATGTGTAAACATTGTATAATCTCCCTACTGTGAGAAACTGAAAGAGTAAATAAAATTTAAAAAATGTATAATAAACATTGTTAATTAGGAGAAACTATTCAAAGAAAAGACAAACTTTAATGTGGGAAAGGGTAAAGGAAGAAGGAAAGGGCAAAAAAGTAGATAGATAGATGATAGATAGATGATAGATGATAGATAGATAGATAGATAGATAGATAGATAGATAGATAGATAGATATCATTTTATTCTGTCAAGATAGCAGTATACATATTCTTTCTCTTAGTTTGTAATAAAGAAACATTTGTGGTAATGTTCATTTGGACAAAATACATGCCTATATATTTTACTCTGAATAAGTATTGCAAAGACAATAATGCACAACACATTAACTGTTGTAACTCTCTTACTAGTGTGCTTTGAAATTCTTTTATTATCTTTATTTTTTCTTCATAAAATAAAGTAAATAAAAATGAAAATCCACACACAAAAAACAATAGCATTTTGAATATCAATAATGAACCTAAGAAAGAAATTAGAAAAACAATGCCTCTTATGATAGCTTCAAAAAATTCTAAGAATCTGCATAACCAAAGCAGTCAAACACAACTTAAAAAAAGTACAATTTAAAAACTATTGAAGGGAACATGAGAAAATGAATAATATCACCCTTCCAGAACAAATAGAATCAATATCATTAAAACAACAGCATTATCAAACTTTTTATAGTTTTGATATCAGACTGCCAATAAAATCCTTCACAGCACTAGAAAAGAATCCTAAAAAGTACATGAAACCAGAAGAGTCACATAAAAGCCAACACAATGTTGAGAAGAAGAACAAAGAGGAAAATTACCACTCCAGATTTCAAGTTATGTTATGAAGGTATAGTAATATAGCAGTATGGTACTAGCATTAAAAAAAGACTTATAGACCAGTGCACTAGAACAGAGGACACAGAGACAACACTATGTACCTTTAGCACCTGATTTTTGCCAACAGTGTGCAGAACATATTAAGGAAAGATAGCTTCTTTACCACATATTGCTCTTAAAAGTGGCTCTCTACATGTAGAAGAATAAAATTAAACTCATATTTCTCAACATGAATTATAAATACATCAGATGAATCAAAGACTTAGACATAAAACCAAAAACACTAAAGCTGCTAAAAGATAAAATTAGGAAATGCTTAAACACATACACAAGGGCTTTCTGCATAGGACTCCAATAGCAAAAGAAAATCAAGAACTATATTGAATTAAAAAGAAAGCAAAGGAAATAATATATAGGGTGGAGAGACTGACCATAGAATGGGAAAAACAACTGCCAGCTACTCCTCTAATAATAGATGACTGCAAATTAAACTCAAAAAATTAGAATACCCACTCCCAAATAGTGGTCTAACCAAGAAATAGAAAAACAGTAGCTAATAGGTACAAGGATCAATGGTTAGCATCTTTAACCATCAGGTGGCAAATGAAAACAACTTTGGAATTCCATCTTATTCCACCAAGAACAGCTATCATCCAGAACACAAAAAAAAAAAAAAAAAAAAAAAAAAAAAAAAAAAAAAAAAAAAAAAAAAAAAAAAAAAAAAAAAAAAAAAAAAAAAAACAAATGGAGGTGACAACATGAGGGGCTGGGCAACACTTTACATTGTTGGTAGAAACGTAAACTATTACAACCACCATGGAAAAGATTGGAAAGTCCTAAAAAACTAAAACTAGAAATTACATTTGATCCAGCTACACTTTACTTAGGCATTTTTCCTCAGAGAGTTAGTCTTCGTAGTGCAGTGATACATGTAAAAGCTATGTTTATGGCAATGCAACTCACAAAAATTGAACTATGAAAACACCCTATGTGATCAACAGATGAATGAATAAATCTGTAAAAGAGGATGATTTCTAGTTATGTGTCAAAAAAATGGAACATAATGTTGAAAGTTAAATATTGCATGGTTTGTCTTATTTGAAAACTCAAAGTACAAATAAATCTAACAGTAAAATGAAGAAGATAAGCCGGGCATGGTGGCGCATGCCTGTAATCCCAGCACTCGGGAGGCTGAGGCAGGAGGATTATTGTGAGTTCGAGACCAGCCTGAGCTACAAAGTGAGCTTAAGGCCAGAATGAACTGCATAGTGAGACCCTGTCTCAAAAAGACAAAAAAATAAATAAATAAATAAATAAATAAATAAATAAATAAATAAATAAAATAAAATGAAGAAGATGCTATGAATGCTGATTAATTGCATCCAGTTAAGCATTCAACCTTAATTACTAACACAAACATACCAGAACATCTACAGCTAATGGAGCTGATGTTTTCTTTTTTCTTTCTTTCTTTCTTTTTTTTTTTTTTCAGAACCAGGGATTGAATTCAGGCCCTTGCACTTGCCAAGAAGCATTTATTCTACTGAGCCCTCTCCCCAACCCCAAAAGCTGATGTTTTCTTCACAAGTTTGTATTTCCATTCTAAAATAAATCTATTATTTTTACCTATATTTGTAAATGAAGACAAGAGAACCCATTGCCACCTAACTTATTCAGTTAACTATGCAGTCAAATGTTTATGCACTTAATCATTGAATAAATATTCGTATACTATGCCATCAACTTAATATTTAATAAAATAACTGAGCACTTACCGTAGGCATAAAACTCTTCACTGTGGCTTCTGAAACTGAACAAATGAATTTCTGTTGTATTTCACCTTAACAAAAAACAAAGTAAGGAATAGTTAATGCTTAATTGTTTGATCAGTCTTGCATGCCTGTATCTGGTAATCTGAGCAGCTACTTTGAAGATAGCATTATGCAGCGTAACATAAAAATCATTCTTTATTTCTTATCATCTTGATTTGAAATTCTGCATTATTTTATTAGTTTTTGGCCTTCTTTTCTGATTTGTATTTAAAATAAAACATACTACAAAATAATAAAATGTTTTTCACAATACTAGGAAATAAAATTGGCATATTTGAGTATGCTCATGGTCGGTGATGTTATTGAACTTTATTCCACCATTCTGAAAATATTGTGCTCCACTGTATAATTATTTTTGTCACTGTAGAAACTTTTTACAATGCCAAACGTTTCAAGCACAGGAGAAGCCCTTGTGTGTAGAGGAAAATAATTAGGGTACAAATAAGCTTCCGCTTCATCAAACTTTCATCACTGCCTAAAAATGGACTGCATTCTCATATAATCATACAAATCTGAGCAATGGGAGAGAACACAAACACAGTGCCTATGGCACTGTTTTAGTTAATAATTTCTGAACAATGGCCTTATTGCAGTTTATTAAAAGAATGTGCTTCATCCTTGTGATGGAGAGCAAGCTGGTTTCTGAGCTGTGTATTTGAAACACATCTACCAGAAGGCACTTCAGTAAAGACAAATATGTTTTGATCATTTCATTATGTTTCATCTCTAGAATGGCTTTCCCATCCCACTTATATCTTTTGTATGACTTATTTTAAGTGTTTGTTCATTTATTCATACATGTCTTGAATTGCTGAGTTGATGGTTCTGGGCTTGACCTGCTGATCATTATAACTCAGCGTCCCGGAGCACTGGGGTTAAAGGCAAGTACATCTGCTTTGACCTTTTTATTTTGGCTAGAGATTGAGAAATCAGGCATCAGTGTCATCCAATTTTAATGAAAAAATGACGTTGTAGTTCTGAGCCTTCGTCATTACCCTGCAGGTTCCCCTGTGGGTAGAGTGAAGAGCTGTGGGTCCTTGCACCGATGGTCTTCGGCACAGCTAAGTGGCTCAGCAGGAAATATGGCATGTGTATATTTAAAGAATATGGGTGGTTTCCTTGCCAAGGTTTGCAAAAAGCACATAGAAAAACTACTCTACAGAGTGAAGAAGCCAGCCTAGGACTACTGGTGCTGCTTGGCTCTAAAATAACATGGTTTCATTTTTGAAGCATCTAGACTTTAGAAAGAACAACACTGGTTTAATTTATTGGTGTGCACTTAAGATAGCTGAAAGCTATTTGTGGTATGCTAGAGATGTGGTCCAAAAGATTCATCAAAGAGAATTACTAAGAATTGAGAAGAGCCAGCTCTTGAAGCACTCAAACCAATTTGTCACAAATAACTCAAAGAGGCATTTTAAGAAAACAAGAAATATGTAAAAAAAAAAAAAATCTCATATATCTCAACCAGCAATGCTATATCTTAGGGTAAGAAACTAAAAATCCTCTTTCAAATATCTGTATACTACTAGTCATGGGAAATATATAAAACAAAGCAAAAATAAAAGACTTATATCTAGTTTTCCTTGTGTCATGACATATTTATAATGTACTACACAGTATGATTAAGCAGTTAAATTTAATAGAGTATAACATTGTACTCCCATAAACTAATTTTTCTTTGCTTGTATTGATTCACTAACACCTTACTGAGTGGAATATGTGTTTGGTAAGGTGATTTTTTTGTAGTCTTATTGATTCCCAGAAAGATGAGAGAGAGTCACAGAAATGCTTTTGGCTTTATTTTTTTCTTTCATTACAAAACCAATTATCATCAAAGGTAATCTCTGTCTATAAATTATGTTTCTTGAAAGTCCTTTCCCTATGAAACTATAAGCCTCTAATTAGGTTTTTTCTTCCATTTATTAGGAAGAAAAAGATAATATTCTCATTTTACTCTAGGTTGGTGAGACAAAAACTAAAGAAATGTTTTCAAATTGGAGTAATGAACTTTTAAAAAGATAAGAGATTCTTGAAGTATTAAGATAAGGTGAAAAATACACTTCCTAGAGGGAATCTATGTTTATTGCTTTGATTTGTTTGTGAGGATTTCTTTCTGCAAGATAAGTGTCTTTAGGCCTTTGGAAGACACCCAGGAAAGAAGGATTAGAACTCAAAAACATGGGCTTGATTTATAGCGAAACTGTTCTGAATCAGAAGAGAAAAGACTAATCTCAGCATTTGAAAAGTAGCCTGGAAGCAGAACCAGCCATTCTGATAATGACATGTGCCCCAGCTGAAAATTCACCCAGAAAGCAATATGTGATGGAGAGCTCCCTGAAAGAAATTAGCATCAAATTAAAGTTTAATTCATATCAATTTAAACTTTCGCCTACATCAAAAACTGTATCATGTCATTGTATATGCTCATTTGTGGTAAATATGGATGCATAAATAGCTACTCTAAAATTGGCTTGTGTGGGCCAGAGAGATAGTTCAGCAGACTAAGTGCCTGCCTGGCAAGTGCAAGGACCTGGATTTGATCCATGGTACCGCATGACAGGCTGGCCCCATGCCGTGCAGAACACTGAAACCAGGCGCAGTGATGTATGCCTGTAATCCTAGCACTGGGGAGGCTGAGACAGGAGGATCACTCTGAATCCAAGTTGCATAGCAAAGCCTTGTATCAAATAAATAAATTTTTAAAAAAAAACGTGTTTTCATAAGATAAAATTATTGAAAATGTCATAAAAATTCAAAATAGGAAACTGAAAAGAATTATGCTATTGTTTTCCTTTCACAATGTTAGAATGCTAACATGTTAGTGTGCTTGCCTATATTGTAACTATATTTCATATGAGTAAAATAATTTATAAATCTAGTGGATATTGAATTTAACATGTGAAATATTTTGATTATTCTATAACTTCATAGTTTAATAATGTTAAAGGTTTTATGAACAATATTTAATGATTTATCCATCAATTCCTTATAATATATTTAGGATAAAAATAGAAGCTCTGTGTCATAAATAAATCTAAAATGAAAACATTAATGCATATGGATTCCTCTTTCTATTGAATTACTATTGTACTATGGCTTCCCAGAAACCATGTCAATAAACCACGTGACACAGAAAGCTCAAGATTCATTTTACAGAGTGCCAAAATGCTTTCCAAAGTGCTGCATCTCTTCATTTGGCCTTGAACTTTATTTTAAATGTGCTGACTACTCATATTTGTATAAATTCTTTTAACACTTGAAATATCAGATATTCTACCCTTATAATATTTTATATACATGACATTCTATATTCTTTTCAACAAGAAAAGTATGGAATAAGTACTTTCTAATTCACCAATCTAGAAACCAAGAAAAGCAGAACAAACTGCTGTAAAAACAATTAACACAATGATGACTACCACTGCTTCAATCCTTTATGATTCACATCTACTGTGAGTGCCAAAATTTGCTTCTTCCCTTGCTCTGTGCTCCATATTTTCTATTTTAAGGGTCAAGGCTTGCTCTTATCTTGCACCTCCTAATTCTCTATTGCTAGGTCCTTCTTTCTCGTTAAATGATTACAAGGCAAAGAACAATCAGAGTACACAGTTCTTAATGATTACAATGATGGCACTGTTAACCATAAGTGATAATGTACACAACATTAACTGTTTAATATGCTGGACAATATGCAAATAATATGTAAATTACCTCACGTAACCCTACCACAACATTATACACTAATCCTCACCCATCTTTTTTAATATTTTTTCAAAGAAAATAAAAAATAGGGGAAAAAAAAGAAATGATATATAATTTAACTAAACAGAATGCTAGGAATTCAACAATGGTTGCTAAATTGCAACTTTGTCTTCAAACCATTAACAGATATAAGAATAAAGAAAGGTCAAAAAATTAAAAAGAAGTGTTAACTTCTTTTCAGCAGAGCAGTAGAAATTAGCAGCACAATTTTACAACCTAATATATATATATATTATATATATATATATATAATATATATATATAATATATATATACATTCACAATTTATTTCTTCCTTTTCTTCTTTCCCTGTTTTTTAAAGACATGGAGGAGATTAAATATATTTTTTTTAGGTTACACTTTTTTAAAGGCAGAAGAAAAGCTTGAATTTGTAGTTTTCTTGTGACAAAGCTATGCTATTAGTCAAGATCCACTTGCTTTTCACAAACTCTATACAATACAAACTGAAACACAGATAGACCTTAGGAGACCACTCATGTTCTATTTGTTTTGTAGAATTGTCAAATTTAATAACAATTGATGTTCTCAGAGTTCCTTTTACTTGAGCAAAAGAACTGTTCACTCTAAAGAAATACCAATTTTGTTCTCATTATCTCTATCCTAAAGAAGATTATTATCTTCTAATAGAGTAGCTATTATCTTTGAAAAAAATATTTAAAAAGATGGGTGAGAATTAGTGTATAAAGTTGTGGTAGCAAGTGCCAGGACCTGGGTTCTACCCCCATACCACATACCATACAGGCCACAGAATCCCAGGGGTGCCTTGCCAGCCAGTGCTGGAGAGGCTGAGATAGGCAGATCGCTCTGAGTCTGAAGTGCATTCAAGGCCCTGTATCAAATGAATAAGTTTAAAGAAAATATAAGTCTCACCTATTTTATAGATTTTAATCTGATGCATTTATACTCATAAAGTGGGTGATCTTCCGATCCTGCTGTACTTTGCTTGCGTTTCCCACTATCCTATTTTTCCTCCAATTACAAAACTATTTCCACTTTATTTGATCTTTTATACAATATGGTATATTGTTTGGTCTTAATATAACTAGAGTGAGTATATTCTTTTCTTTTTGGCTCAGTAGTCAATCCTACAATTCTCACTTGTTGAACACATAATGAAAACAATCTTTATGATTTTCACATTTAAGAAACAGGAATTGAAAACATAAGAATAGGTGAAGGGAGTTTTATACCTACAAACTAGAATTGCATAAGCTTCAAACCAAATCACAACAATGAGAATATGCTGATATATGTTATGTGTTTTAAAAGGGCTGGCATTATAATATGAGTTTGACAATAAACCATTTGGCTTCATAAATGAAAAACATATGTAAAGATATTTGCCTCATCCTCAAAATTACACCAGTATTCAAATTTGGCTATATTTCTTCAACACAGACCCAGGAAACGTAGTCATTCTAAAATGATGTATTCTCTTGGGTGGGTGAGTGACTTTGAAGAGTGATTCTGGAAATACAAATATAAATTCACTCTTTCTCTTCCTCTTTATTCCCCCTCTTCTGATATAAATTTAGACAAATTACAAGGTAGCTATTTTATTTTTTAAACCACTGGATTACAATCAAAACAAGAAAGTCAACACTGAAGGAAACAAGACTTACAGGGAAAACTCAGGGATGTCTCAGTACTTTGTCTAGGAACTGTCTCTAGAACACAGGTTGAGGATATGGAGCTTAAGTGGACCTCAGTGGCCATGGAAACAGAGGCAAAGGCCAGAGGTCAAGGCAATGTGAGAGCAATCATCCTAAGGAAATTTGCTGCCGAGTAGGGAGGTGTTCAAATGAGGAACAGAGATGAAAATTCACCTCACGGGGAGCATCATGCCCTTATTAAGAGGAAGGCTATATGTTGAAGGGAAAAGCACTCACTCCGTTCTTTCAGGACATCAGCTACTCTGAGGAGAAGAGCACAAAGGGGAAGTAGCACCAGGATCTTTGGCATCCGGTAAGAAAAAGGCTGTCCATAAAACACACCATTAAAATGCCAAACATTCACTGATTTAACAACACTTAAGGCAAATCTACAGAGCTACAGTCTGTTTTGGAAGACAGGACTCACGTTAATAACCTGAACTTCTACACAAACAGCTGAAAATATCAAAGAAAATGAAATCTGAACCAAATAGAAAAAGGAGAATAGTAAAAAAGAAATGGAAAGCAGTAAAGTAGAAAATGGGAAAAAAGAGAGATAAATGAAACCAAAATCTTGTTATTTTATGAAATCAGTAAAACTGAAAAATCACTAGACAGGTCGATCACAAAAAGAGTCATAAAACACAGATTACCAACAATAAATGAGGTAATATCAATATACATTCTGCAACTCTTAAGAGCTAATGTAAAGATAGTATGGCAGTGATTATAAAAACTTAAATGAAATATAATAGTAGCTTAAAAGAAACTTCCAAAATCAGCATCCTGAGGCCTGTCTATAATACCAGCTCTTGAGCACTCCAGGCAGGAAGCTCACCAGTTTGAAGTCAGCCTGAGCTACGTATGAATCTTAAGGTCAACCTGCACTCTAAGCCAACACCCTGTCTCAAAAATAGAAACAGGCAGGACAATTATAAAGATGTTTTTAATATGGATAAGGTGAACTGAGCATTTTCTAACTTTCAGAGACAATAAATTGACATTTATGAACCTTAGCATATAGAGTACTGAAGGTCTAGACTACTTCAGTGGTACATTCTACAGAACTTTATATTAAAAATATAAAATAAAATAACTGTATCTTTCAGTTCACTGTTCCATTATTGTAACCAACACCTAAGATAAGCAACTTAAAATGAAAAAGTGTTCTTTGGCTCACAGTTTGAGCAGTTACAGGCTTTGGCCAGGTGGATGGATTGATTTCTGGCCTCTGGGGAGAGCAGCAGAGGAGAGTGGCAGTGAACCCATAACACAGTGAAATTACTCACCTCACAAACATGAGACAAAGGAGAATAAAATAAAAGGTTAAGCCCTACACCTCCTACGTGGGCCCTTCGTAGGATACATTTTAAAGGTGTTACCACTTCTCACAAGAACCTACCTGGAACAAGCCTTGAGCATGCAGCTTTTAGAGTACATTTGTGATAAAGTCCTGACAAATGATAGACCCATTTTACTTGGAAACAAATGGCAGGCTTTCAAGACAGAGTTTAAATAAATTGGATCCAACAATATACAAAACAGAGAACTCATTTTGTTAAGGTAGAGCTTATTGAGGAATAAAGATGTGAATACAATTGAAAAAGTCAGTGTGACATACCACATTAAAAGATTTTTTTAAAACTGTACAATTTTATCAAAATATTCAGGCAAAACTCTTGAAAATTTGCACAACATCCTAGAAAAGATTGGAAATCCCATTCAAGCCAGCTACCCCACTCCTGAGTAGTTTTCCAGAACTGAAAACCTCATAGCACGGCCATATATGTGCCGCCATGTTTATATCGGCACAGCTTGTCATAGCTAAATCCTGGAAGCAGCACAGATGCCCATCAGCTGGATAAAGACATGTTATTTTTATACAGTGAAGTATTATTCAGCTATAAAATAGGAGGAATTTGAGTTGTTCATCAGTAAATGGATGCAGCTAGAGAACATACTCTTAAGTGAAATAAACCAAACTCACATGTGCAAACATCATATTATCCCCACAGTGTGAGAACCTGAAAGAGAAAAATAAAATCTAAAGAGAAAAAAAGATACTGAGAAATGGAAATGAACTTATTCAAACAAAAGAGCTATTGGAGGACAGGACAGGGAGTGGGGGAAAGAGATTTATCTAGGTATGTAAGCAGGATGGTTTGAACAACTGTATTGTGCATTTCTCCTGGTCTATGGGAAGGAGCAAGTAATGCTTACTTTGTTTCATCTCTTTTTTTCAATTGACTGTACTTTTTTCTTCTTAATTTCTCATACATTTTTTTCTCTTCTTCCAAAAGCCAAAGGCAGAATAAAACTTTCTACATAAATTTTTACGACATACAAAGTAGAGCTCAGTGCGTATGTGCTGGTTAGCTGTTGGAATTTCAACATGGCAGCCTTGGGGTCTATTGCTGTGATCTGGCCCACTGCACTATGGCCCTCATCTCCTGAAGCACGCCCTAGTCACCATGAGCTACAGTGATCTAGTTCACCACACCCTTTTGCCTCACCATCTTAGCTGATTATACACTGTCCAAGTTAAATCTTCATTGCTTTACACTGTAGATATTGGGCATTGCTTTTCAGAAATCAGAAAGCTGGCTAATACAATGAATTAACTACAGATATAAGTAACAACATGATTGAATCCCAAACACATTTGACCAAACGACATATGCAAATAATAGTACAACATATATTCTATTTATGTAACTAAAGAATAGACAATGATTACCTGTAAGGGTAACAAATTGTGTGTTTCAAGTGAGAGACTAGAACTGACTCTACAACCACATAGCAGAATGAGAACTAATTTATGAGCATACTACACATGTAACTGCAGGTCCTTCACATTTTTGTACACAGATGCAACTTCCTACACCCAAAGGAACTTTTAAAATAGGCATGTGAATATGGGCAAACAGGAAAGAAGAGATTTGAACATTGCCCCAAAGTCCTACAAAGGAAATACAACACGGTGATGCCAATGTGGAGTTCAGATCTGTACTGAGGGACTTTCTTTTCTTTATGAGTATCTGTCAGCAGACACTCAGCACACTGATTATGTACTCTACACAGATTTAAGGCTCCACAAAATGGATAAGTAAATCAGTAGTGTGCTTCGTATATGTCTCCTGATAATAAAACTGCCTACCAGAGTCAGTGTATTTACAGTTTTGGCTTCTCCCTTTCGCTCAGTAATTGCACTAAGGATGTCTTGCTTAGAATTTAGGGTAATTACATATCCATTTTAAAAAATAACAGTTGGGCTGAGATGTAAGTCAATGCTAGAATACATGACTATTCTGCATGAGATCCTGGAATTAACCCCCATGACCCCAAAGAAGTAAAAATGTAAAGCAAATCCAACAAAGTGCTAGTTCTTTAAGTGTAAGGATTTTTCAGAATTTTATTACAATAGAGTAGTGTTTTGTAAATAGTAACTGCAAAATATTTTTTACTTCAGTTAATTATCCCCGATTAGTGAAAATCATCTTTTTCTAACAATAGTGATTGTTTGGTAATAATGAGAATAATGTATATTTACAAAACAAATTTTGATTTCTCAAAATTCATAACAACAATCTATATAGGTATGCTATCATTACTATCATTGACATAGCTTCCCTGGTGACTTATTTAAAAACTGAATTCATCAAATACATGAGAAAAGTATTTATTTAAATCTGACCCACCATATTCAAGAAATGCAATTTAAACACCATTGAGATTCAATTTCACCTCAAAAAAGAATGGCTATCACCAAGAAGTCAACCAGCAATTAATGCTGGAAGGACTTGTGTGGAAAAAGAAACCTTTCTCCACTGTTGGTGGGAGTGTAAACTGGTACAAGTATTATGGACATCACTGTGGAGATTCTGAAAAAAAACCACTATACCTAGAGATCCCATTCAACCCAGACATCTGCCTCCTGGGTATTTTTCAAGAAGAACCTGAGGCAGCATATCATATGACATATGTGCACCAACATTTATAACAGCACAATTTGTCATAGCTAAAAGTTGTAAACAACCAAAGTGTCCCTTAACTGAGGAATCTATAAAGAAGATGTGGTATTTTTATTTTTTTAATAATTTTATTGAGAAATAAGTAGCAATGAGACAGTTTTAAAGCAGGTTAGTAGGATGATTACAGTAATTAATACATTGCATATTGTTGTCTTCAGAGTAGCCATTCATAGTGCAAGATGCAGAGATGATATCTTGTCTAAACACTACCAGTTCAAACCCCTCTTCTCATTGAACTAAGAGAAAGTAGCTGTATATCTATGCTAACTATTCTGTATGTACAGATTGATATTTTTATATAATGGAATATTACACTGCTATAAAAAGTAAACTCAAACTTTTATAGGTAAATGTATGGAACTAGAGACATAGTCATAAGTGAATAAATCAGATCACATGTGCAAACATTATATTGTGTCCATACCACAAGAACCTGAAAGAATCAATAAAATCCAAAAGGTACAATAGATACTTTGAAAGGGTAACAAATTGCTCAAAGGGAAGGAACAACTAGGATGAGGAAAAGGGAATGGGAAAGAAGGACTGTGGGGGAGAGATACATGATCGCTTGTATAATTGTGCTGCTGATGGCTCCTGATCTAGTGAAAGGAACAGTTAATGTTTCTTTTCTTATTCATTTTAATGAGAAAAAATTGGGCCAGGGAGATGGCTCAGTGGAATAAGCACTTCACTGGCAAGCACAAGGGCCTGAGTTCAACATCAGGTTCTGCAAAAAAAAAAAAAAAAAACAAGAGAGAGAGAGAAAAAACAATAAAATAGCAATGAAACAGTTTCAAAACCGATTAGTAGGACAGTTACAATAATTAATACATTACACAGTGTTGTCTTCATGGTAGTTTTGCAAAGGGCAAGGTACAGACATGATATCTTGTCGGGACAATACTAGTTTTAGTACAAACCTTTCTTCTCAATGAATTAAGAGAAAGTAGTTGTATTATTTTAAATTTTTTGACCAATTTCACAGGCTTATATCTTTTAATCTGAACAACTAATTTGAAGAAAACAATATGCAATGTGACAGTCATTGTTGAATTCCTATCACTTTATTGAAATTCTATGTTGTTTCTAATGTTTTTCTACTTTTTTTGTTCTCTTTAAACATAAACAATGAATCTGACTTAACAATTAGATAATCATTTTAAATAAGCTTATTTTTTTAATCATTTCTTTTCACAGATATTTGAGAAGAATTTTATTTAATTTTTTTATTTGGTTGTCTCAGGCTGCCTTCAGGTTGCGTCTAATAAGGCTGGGGATCAAACCGCAGTGCCCTGCGCCTGACTGGGTTTGCCCACGCAGGCACTTAAACGACTGAGCTAGCCCCCAAGATATGTTTACAAATTAGTGTATGTTACTATGTAAAAATGACTTTTTTTCATTTGGATGATGCAGTGACAAAAATAAAAACACTTCCTATGTTAATTACACAGAATGAGAGGTAGATAAGATGAAGGTAGAGAATGGCAAATCATGTTAAAGTTCGTTTTCATTACTTTCACATAAGGACAAATGTTACAGAAGGTCACAAAAGGCTGAGATTATCTGATTTTTAAACCTGTAAAATAAAACAGAAAGATTTTTTTGAGGCAAAAAAAATGAGGCAAAAAAAACTAAGCTACTCAGCCATAAATACAAATCGTAAAATAAAATTAAAATCAAATCTATTGAGCCAGCTAGATAGCTCAGCAGAATAAAGTGCCTGCCTGGGCAGAGTGGAAGGGCAGGTTTGATCCCTGACACCATCAGCTGTGCCAACCCCACCCCCAGGGCACGCTGAGCCAGCAATAGACACTGCATGTGGTGGCTGGCTCCTGTAATCCCAGCGCTTTGGAGGCTGAACACAGGAGGATGGCTACAAGCCCAAGCTACGTGGTGAGGTCCTGTAGACCCAAATACATTTTTTAAAAAAATCAAATCTATGTACTACCATGGTGTCAATTGCATTATTACACATATACAAATACATTAAATGTTACATTTTTTACTTATTACGATATTTTCCTCATGTTCTCATCCTCCGAATCTACCAGTAATGTGTCATTATGAAAGCTTTTACTATATTCATAATTCCAGTAAGTTAATAATTTAAATATATTCATGCAAAGATACAGAGGACTACATGAAATGAAATCCTTTTTGAAAAATGCAATCTAATTTTAATTCCCTACTTTATATTCTGGATTTGAAGAAAGATGAAAAACAATGAAACTAATACAGTCCAGTTTGCCTGAATTTCTAGATTAAATCTCTTTAAATTTAGACAAAGAAGGAGGCAAAGTCACTTGGAATTGGTGTACTCAGTATGATTTTGACTTTGACCAGGCCCTAGATATTTGACTCATTTCCAGGTAATTAGAACAAGGAGATAAGAGATGTGTTTTCATATATTAAGTACCAGCATTCCTACATTTTCACCATCTTAGATTCTAATTGCTGTGCGTTAGGCAATTATTTCATTGAACATCATGCTAAAAGAGCACTTCAATCCAGCTATTGTTGATTTCTATCCCTTTTCAGGCTATCATTGGATCTTTTTTTTTTGGCAGAACCAGGCATTGAACTCAGGCCCTTGTGCTTGCCAGTGTATATACCACTGAGCCATTTCCCTAGCCCCTATCATCAATTCTTAATCCTAAATTAGGATTTATGTAGTTCTAGCACATTTTATTTTTGGAGATGGTAGTGGTCTGAGTACTCAATATGCTACATATTAAAGATGCACTTTAAACATTTGACGTTTAAAGACAGGACAATCACTGTGAAAGTGCAATAAGTTAACTAATAAAGAAAAATACATGGATCTTTTAAAGAATTTTAGAAAGGTATTTATTATGATTGGATTTTATTTGAGGAGAAGGAAAGTTTTGTGTAAATAACTGAAGTGATCTGCATACATGATATTACAAAGATAGCTTCCTATATGTTTATCTGAAATTGGTTTATGTTATTTGCCTCTGAGAGATTTCGTCAATGTCACTGCAAGTTGTTTTTATACCAAGTAGTAAGAATTCATCTCAAAATTCTAGACCTTTCTAAGAGAAAACTTATAAATGAAATCCAGTTCTACTTTAGTGTGTGAAATGGAGTTATTTCCTAACTCACAGTTTAAGTATAAGAACTCACGGGCTGCAGGGAAATTAAGATTGCCCTTAGACTGCTTACATTATATATATATATTGCTTTCCATTTTTATGTCTAAATCCTTCATCTCTGATGTACAACTATTTGTCAGATTTTGAGGATCTCCTTTACATTTATATCTTAGCTACTGATATTTTCTTCTTTCAATAATTGTCATATCCCCTCAGAGCACTCAAAGCTCAAATTACATTACATTCAACTAGAAATTTCCCACCGATTCCTTTAGAATGTCCACTTTAAGCATCAAATAAAGATATGGATATTATTCTGAAGAAGAAGTTTTAGGAGATCTAGTCAGCCATCAGAATTTCTCCCACAGAGGTGGAAATGAGCCCAATCAAACCTTCACTGAGATGGAACAAAGAGCCTTACCCTGTGTTCAGAAGCAGAGAGACCTATGAAGAAATCTGTTTTATTCAAACTAGTGAAATGCACTGGAAAACATTTGAATGTGGGATATATCCTCTGCTCTCTAGCTGCATTCTTTTCTTAGCCTGGGATAGAAGACAAATAACTGTGCTTATATCACAGACTAATATGTTTTTGTTCTCTTCAAGTTATTTACTTTCATTGACAGTGTCTTCCTATCTCCCTCACATTCATTGCTATAAATGCATGTAAATATTTGAACGAAATCGTAGGACCAGAATGTTGGTCCTATGAATCCATGCCTAGGACTACGATAAGAGAAAACAGAGACAAGAAACCATCTCTAAGGCTATATTTTAAAAATCTTATGAAGTTGCTTTTGCTATAAGCAAGAGTTGAATGGAAATTCCAAGAAATCTTATGTAATATCAGGACTTTAACAGACATGAATATTTACATTCTCTCCTCTTAAAAATTAAAAATTTAAAAAATAGATCCTTTCTTTTCACTGGTACTGATACCTACCAGGTTTTCAGCAGAAATGTATATGTTGATGAAATAATGGCAAACCAAGTCAGCTAGGCCTATTCATCGCCTGGTGATTTGGCTACAAATTACTGCTTCCCATAGGTTTTCTTTTCCTTTTCCTTATAAATCTTCAAATATAGCAATCACTGTGCACATACAAGAGCATGAGCAAACATGCTCAAGAAATTAAAAGACAAAATCTATTTTTCTAACACTGATTGTTGATATATGGAAGGCACAAACTCTCAACATTCTCAGGCTACAACAATAGGCTAGAGACTCGACATTGTATGAAAGGAAAGAGAGAATTTGAAAGAGACAAATATTGAAACTTTAGTCTTTTGGTGCATTCCTACCTATAACGTAGCTGTAATTCCTGCAGCAAATGATAGACTATATTTTGAGCTCTGAAGACACTCCTCTGACACCGCTTGTCTCCTATTTAATAAATGGCTTCCTATTTTCAGTTCCAGTACAGATGGGTCTGTGAAAGCTCAAACCCAAATAGATTAAAGTGTTATCTTTGTGAGCACAGTGGAGAGAATGTCAAATGTTCCTTCGGGAATGCTGAACAATTCTAGTGGTAAATCGAGGGTCAGTGAAGGGGCTACATTAGATTGATTGAAGCTTTACAAAGGATTTAAAGAAAAGAGACACAGGGCCAAGTTACCAGGACAGAAGACATCATCTCACAAGAGAGAGGAAAGCTTCCTCTGTTTCCCTCATCCCTTGCTCTTTCTCTCTTTTATTTCTCTTCTTTCTTCTTGAGTTTCTCCATTATTTTGTTTGTTTGCTTCCTTCCTTCCCTTACTTACTTCTCTGGCAGTAGCAGAATTCATTACCCCATGGGAAATTAATAAAGTGAACTGCAGGTCTCCAGCTGTTTCATGTCTCAACAATGACTGCCAAGCATTAGTGGTGACCATGACTGTGGAATCACATGCAACATGCAACCACCTTGAATCATTTGTGAACAAACAATTTCACAGCCAGAGCTGATCACTTCTCATTCTTCTTCAGAGAGTAGGTGGCTTTGAGATATTTATGCATCCCTTATTGTATCTTTTTAAGTATCAACTTTGGGATCACACATTCGCTGTCATTTATAAGTGAAACAATGGAAATTAAATGTTCAGAGATGGATCAGTTACAATCCTGGTGCAGGAAATTCCTTTGCTAGACTGTGAAAATCTTGGTTGATTTACTTAAATTTCAAAGATATATGCAAATACAAGTTAGACAAGTGTGCCTCTGTTACTCACATGATTCTGCAGAGCCACAAGTGGGATGCAGCATTCATGAGTAATTTATCAGCATGCCACAGCTGGTAGATGGCAGAGCTGTGATTTAAAGTGTCCCCAATGTTTGTGACCTTGATGTATTAATATAAGTGAGAGAGAAGAGTTTATATCTAAATAGATGAGTTTTAACCATTTTTGTTTGTTTCTATTGTTTTATAGAAGGTACAAGATGCACGCCTATAGATAATTTAGTACAATATATGCTGTTGAAACTTTCTACTGTTTGTGTGGTTTGGTTTCATTTGATTTGGTTTTGTGTCTTTGATGGAGGATCTCAGTGTATAGATCAGGCTGACTCTGACTTCCTGCACAGCCCTGGTTGCAGTCCAGTTTATTCAGTTCTCCTGCCTTGAGTGCTGAGCTTACAGGTGCAGCTTTTTACTATAAGAAAGCAGTACTATTAACAAGAGAGAATGGAAGTGGGGAGAAATTGGGAGGGAGGAAAAGTTGGGGAGGGGGAGAAAGAGAAAAGGAGAAAAGTGGAAAGAGGGAAGGTTGGAGAAAGTAAGAAAGAAGGAAAGAGAGAGAGATTCCATGTATTTGAATCCCTGTTCAGATGAAAAGGCCTGCTTGTTTCTGGCCCACATGCGTAGACACTATACACAATTGTGTTTACACAGAAGAAAATCTTCTTAACAGATTTAGAAGTTTAATTGGTATTCATGTCTTTTTTTTATAGCTGATTAAATGAAATTTTACAGTTCTTCAATGTTAAAATTGATTAAAATGAAAATGGCATAAACATTTAAAAAAGCAAAGATAAAGTAATCTTGCAAAGAGAATTTTAAAAGGCCAGCCTAATATCTCAGAGGATTAAATGCCTGCTTCGGCAGACTCAGGGGCCTGGAGTTTGATACCCCAGCCTGCCTTTTTGGCTCCATGGAAGGGGTGGACTGAGAGGGCAATTGAGACTGGGTGTGGTGGCGTGCTCCCGTAATCCCAGCACTTGGGAGGCTCTAAAGAGGAGGATCACTAAAGTCTGATCTATGCAGTGAGACCCTGTAGACCCTGTAGACCCTGTCCTAAAATACAAAGAGAATTTTAATTAAGAAAAAAAGAAATCTTAATGGCCTGCAATTTCTTCACTGTGAAGCTATCATCTCTCGTTTGGTCCAACCAGATAGCATCATTTTTAGTGATGGTTCTATAATAATTTATCTTTGCTCTGAAATTCAATAGAATCATAAACCATGAAATTTCTTTATAGAAGTCTTGGCTTAGGAATGCTCATTTCCTCTTATTGAAAAAAAAAGGAATAATATTGTCTCTTCAATGTATATCAAAACTTGCCTTTTTCCATGAAAGTTTTCTGACAATTAAAGTAATTTCTCAAAACTTAACCTTCTATAAGGATTATAATTTTAAGTTTTACTGGTATGAAATAATTTTTGGATATCTAAGTATCTTTATGACTGAAGTTATGACAGTCTTTCTAAATAAAAAAATTATTTGTGGAAATACTGTAATTATAATTTTTAAGTGTTCAATTTTAACTCAAACTATAGGAGAAGTGAAAACTATATAGGGTAAGTGAAAATAGCCTTGTCAAGTTATTATTCTTTTATTATATGTAATTAGGAATTCAGTTGGTTAGCTACATGGAACATGTGCTACATGGCAATGTTACATATTTTTGTAACTGCACATTGTAGCAATCTTTTGGAGAACAGTGAGAAAATTACTATTGGGAATATATTCATAAACATGGAATGTTTACTCCATACTGTCAGGTAAAACCAAATGTTCTCATATTTGATCATTGCCTCTTTTGTAACATGCCATAACCTTTAGTATCAGTCCTTATTTTCTTTCTTTATATTTTTTTTGCTGAAACAGCGATTGAACTCAGGCCCTTGCACTTGCCAGGGAAGCGCTTATTCTATTGAGCCATCTCCTGGCCCAACCTTTAATATCTGTATGACTCTTATGCTGTTTCAGCTTGGAGTACTTTCATAGCTTTCTTTTAGTACAGTAACCTAAGACAAGATCCAGCTGATTCTGTTCTCTTTTAAGTCACCATTCACACTTGGATCTTACCTTGGCTCAGCTTCTGAAGAGATGACCTAAGACAATTACCATTCTCGCTCTTTATAAATTATTATTGTTCTCCTGGGACTAGCTCAAATACATTTCTTCAGGAATGTTTTATTACATTCCTTTTGCCCTTCTATTACTGGAAAAGTTAATATTTTTTCTCTATTCTGGGTTGAACATATGACACTTATATTAAGCCCATTCATCACAAGCATACTAATTAAAACCATTTACTAAAGGCCTACGATATATTATTTTAGGCATTGATAATTCAAAACACGATGAAATGCACAAGTATTTCTCAGGGAGCTTACAGTCTAGTGAAGGCAGATACATGATCATAAACAATATATGAGAAGTATTCAACTAATAAGAATGAATATAATAATGAAAAACAAAATGGTAAATTAAATTGGCAAATTCCTTAGAATGATTTTGAGAAAGTGATGTTTTAAGGGCTCAGCCATAAAATTATGTTAATGGAAAGTTAAGAAATGATAGAGAATATGTCATCGTGATATTCTGCCCAATAAAACACACAACACCTAATCCAAGTTAGACAATCCTCATGTCAATTGAGCAGAATTCCTGGAAATAGTGCTTTGATTCTTTTTCTTTGAAATTTGCCTCTTTGATCAAATGATGCTTTAGTAATGGTAATTTGATGCCTCCTTCTTAAAAGATTATCTAATTACAGATCCTAAATTAATATTTTTTAAAATAATTTTATTGAGAAACAAATAGCTATGAGACAGTTTTAAAACTGATAAGTAAGGCAGTTTCAATAATTAATGCATTTCATATTGTTGTCTTCATAGTGGTTATTCATAGGCAAAGAGTTCATGAACAAAAGTCAAATTGCAAGGGTAATACTTGAACGAATTAACAACTGGGACCTCCTCGTATCAAGAAGTTTTTGCACATCAAAAGAAATTACCAATAGATTCTAAATTGTGATAATGTAATTTTTACTGAAAATCCATGAAGAAAAATAAAATATCACAGTTTGTAAAGCCAAGTATTTTCAGATAAAAAATTAATATGATCCGATGTGCTCTGTAAAGAAGTGACCCATAGAATTGAATG
The DNA here is from genome assembly GCA_004027165.1 of Ctenomys sociabilis. Classification (NCBI taxonomy): domain Eukaryota; kingdom Metazoa; phylum Chordata; class Mammalia; order Rodentia; family Ctenomyidae; genus Ctenomys; species Ctenomys sociabilis. Next base: position 23,757 of record PVKA01033368.1, read on the forward strand.
AAGAATTCAAGGAAAAAAAGTACATGTGAAATCAGACAGTAGCTCTATCCTGTCTAGCCCATATGCGTTCCTGGGTCTGATGCTGCAGTTTGATTACGGCTTAGAGATCTAATCTTTTCACCAACCAGTGATGGGAAATTCTGTTCCACCAGTAGATAGGATTATCTCATAAAGAGAGGCAATTCTCCTAATATTACCAGGAGAGAGCCCTATTAGCTCACACCCTTCAGAAATGAAACATACACAAAGCATATAAGAGTTACTTTGCACAACCATTAAAGTTTAGACTTTTATAGCCAGTAATGATGAATTCAAAGATAAGGAAAAGTATAAACACATTCACACATAGAAATAGATGTAGACATAAAAAGGTAAAGATACATCTAAAGAGATAACAGCACATCTAACAAGAAAAATTATATATATATATATACACATATGTGAGAATACAAAGTAGAATTAAAATAGAAAGAATTACAAGTGATACAGAATTTCACTGAATGAAGTAATATTTATTTTACAGTATTTGTTGTAATACATAGTGATGTCTTCCAACCAATTATTCATATTGCCAGATATATGCATGTAACATTGAAAGAAGAAATAAAAAATGAAAGAAAAATGTGAGAAAAAGTACAAACAACTGAAAAAAAGGAGATGAAACAAATTAAAGAAGTAACTGCTTCTTTCCACAGAA
>PVKA01033369.1:0-24452 GCA_004027165.1 Ctenomys sociabilis
AAAAAAAAAAAAAAAAAAAAAAAAAAAAAAAAAAAAAAAAAAAAAAAAAAAAAAAAGAAAGAAAATCTATGAACCTTCCTCCCAGTTTTGTTCTAAACTTAAAAGTAAGTCTTTAAAGAAATGCATTACACAAAGGTCAACGGTCTAAATAGTAAGAAGTAAAGTATGATAAACATATATAAAAAGAATAAATTATGAAATAGTATACAATAGAGTTTTGGAAGCTTTCTTGAATAAGGTTTAAAATCTCGGGAGCCTGGTTAGTGGGGCAGTCAGGACCTCCGGATCCTCACTCCGGCCAGCACCCAGGCCAGATGAGTGTGTAGAATTTCCTCCATCAGATGTCTAGGCCGGGTGTGGAACCCTGCAACAGAACTCCCTGCAAAGAGGCTAGAGGCAAGATCCAGCCAGCTGATCCAGGAGCAGAACATCTTGCCAGAGTGGCACAGCAAGTTCACCTCCAAGGGCGAACTGGAAGTGGAGCACAGCAGCCAGACCCAAGCCATAACCACCTGGATGAGTTTAAACTTGGTAGATCCGGACCTGGTGCTAAGGTAACTACAGCACCAAAAGTCAGAAGACAGTGTTCTACAAAATGACAAAGAGAAGGAGCAAAATGCATTCTCAGGCCGTGAACCCACTGAGAATACATGAAGAAGACAATAGCATAGAAGAAATTGGAAATCACACACCTGAAATCTCTAAAATAATAGCATCTGAAGTAAAAAAAAACAACTGCAGAAAGGTATAGAGGAAATCAGATCAGAAATAATTTCTGAAGTAAAGAAAGAAATAACTATAATGAAAGAAGTACTAAGTGCTTCTAAAGACACTGATTTAAAAAATAGAGAATATAAAACTGATGGAATCTCTGAATGAGCAATATTGGAAAGAAATAGAATGCATGAAACAGAGTCAATGTGATGTACAGGAAATTAAAACCTCCATCACAAGCTCACAAAACTGTTTCAATGAAAGTGAAAACAGACTTTCAGACTTTGAAGACACTGTTGCAGTGAGTAAAAAGGTAAGAAAAGATTTCCTAAAGACAACTATGATGCAGGAAAAAATAATTCACCATCTGCAAGATGATGCACAGATGAACAATGTAAGATGAATAGGCATCAATGAGAAAGAAGAAGTCAACACAAATGATATAAAAAGAATATAGGCAGGAAATGTCCCGAATATGGAGAAACAATCTGACAGTCAGGTAACTGAAGCATGTAGAACTCCATATAATATCAACCCAATTAAAACCACACCCAAACATATAATAATCAAGATTCCAGAAATTCAACACAGGAACAGTATACTAAAAGTCACTAGAAAAAAGAAATAGATCACATTTAAAGGAAAACCCATCAGAAAACTGGCAGATTTCTCTTCACAAACCATCAAGTCAAGAAAAGCACAGAGCAAAGTACTACAAGTCTTGCAAGGAAACAAATTCCAATCCAGACTGATTTACCTTACAAAACTCTCTTTCAAATTTGATGGAGAAGTGAAATACTTTCATGACAAAGAACAACTAAAGAATTTCATGACAATAAAGCCAACCCTAAACAGACTACTAAGATATTCTAAAGAAGGACCAAAATGACCACAACTTCATGAATGAGAATGGAAAGAACCCACCAAATACAGGGCAAACAATTAAACACAGGAGAAAAAAAGAGGTATACAACACCAGTCTTTCAATTATTCTTTTGTATATACCAGCAAAATATTCCCATTCACCATACTCTATAAATGGACTTCTCCTGCACCCTATGGGTCATGATTCTGTCTGGGTCTATAGAGTGGATATCAAAGAAATAGCAGTAGCTCGGTCCCACAAGGGACACCTGGCCACCAGTAAGTGTCATGAACACTGTGAATTTCTACCACATACTAGAACTTCGTGCGATATCCTGTCCTCAAACTGTTAGAAATGCTGGTCACATATTTGCCATTCCAGTATTTGTGTTTTATTCTTAGTAATTCTTTACCATCATGAAAACTTTTTCTTAGTTGATATTTTTGTATGTATTAACCTAACAAATGCTGTGTGAGTACTCTGAATTGATCACAGATTCTTACATATGATACACTACATTCTGACCTCTTAGTTGGACTCACAATTTGATTTTAATTTTTTAATATTATTTTGATAATTTAATTTCATTTTGAATTAATTAATATTTAATTAGTTTTCTGAATATTGTTTAATTTTAACTTTTATTTTATGACTTATACTGTTTCTTTGATTTACAATCTACTTGTAAGACATAGTATGATATTTTCTCCTAGTATTAGAAACTTTAAAAAGTGTATTTCCAGTTTCCATTGACTTTATGCTATTTCTTCCTTGTCTTTTATATACACACATACACATATGTATATATATGAAAAATATGTATATTACCTGACATAAGATTGATACTGTTTTGTGGAAATCTCCAATGACCTCTTAAATGGGTTCATCTAATAATATATTTTACATAGTCCTATCATTTTGAGAGCTCTTTATTCTTTATCCAGGACCACATAGCTACTTCTCTTGCCTTATGGATTATGGTATTTGTTATTTTCTATATGCTACATGTGGAGGTATTAGAATATTCCGAGTTGATATAACTGGAAAATATATTACCTTTAGTTCTCAAAGGTATGTTTGCTAAATATAAAATTCAATGAGGACTGATCATTTTCTTTTCAGTCCTTTGAATAAGTAAGTCTAATTTCTTACCCATTTGCTCTTTTTTTCTTCTAATGTGGAATAAGATGCTGTTTAATTTTATTCTTTCATAGCTAATATTTTTCCTATGCATATGCTCTAATGATTTCTTTCTTTATAATTAGATTTGGACAATTTAATTTTTGTGTATCTTGGTATGATTTTATCCATATTTCTTCTGCAAAAGTTCATTTTTCTTAAAAATGTGGTGCTATCATTTTAACTAGATTCAGAAAGTTTAAATCTTTAAATATTTATTGCCTACCCCTTTCTACTTTGAGAATTCTAATTATATAAATATAAGTTTCTTGTTTTGGGCACAGAGAGAACTATTATATGACTGAGCTATAAACTCTTCCTGTTTATTTTAGACAATGCTTATTGTTATTTTGCCCGGCTAAGTTTGTAAATAATTTTTACAATGTGCAATCCATTATTAACTTCATTTTATGTATTCATTTCAGAAATATTTTTCTAAAATTCAGTCTTCTATCTTTCACGTTTCAATATTTGTCTACAATTTTTAATTTGCTATATAATTATTATTTATTCTCAGCAAAGTTAATAGTGAGAAAAAGAATTCTGGGTCCCACAAGACAGCTCAGCACTTAAAAAGCCTGCTTAGGCAAGTTTAGGCAGGTGCAGGAGAACACAGTTCTTTTCCTGGTACCACACACCAAGCCAGCCCCTGCCCTCAGCACTGGCTAAGCCAACAAAAAGCGAAACAAAAACAAACAACAACAACAGAAAGATTTAAAATCTCTGGCTGGGGAGATAACTCGGGGATCTGCATTGAGGACCCAAGTTCGCTCCCCAGCACCACAGATTATGCTAGTCCCTGAAGCCCAGATGTGCCACGCCAGCCACCAAAACCGGGCATGGGGATACGCACTTATAATCCCAGCACTTGGGAGGCTGAAACAGGAGGATCACTATGAATCTGAGTTACATAGCAAGACCCTGCACTAAATGAATAAAACATTTTTTAAAAAAGATTCAAAATCCCAACTACATAGAAACTTAAATTTTCAGTAAGAAATCCTGTGTTATCAAAGTTAGAGTAAAAAAATTAGAGTACAAAGCTAGAGTACAAAGCTAGAGTACAAGTGACAGATTGGCAGAAAGAACTTGCAATGTTCGCAGCAGTAAAAGAATTAGGAGTTAGAATAAATAGAAAAGGCTCCTATAAATCCAGTCTCCACTACAAGTGGTTGGGGCAAGAAACACGTGCAGCGCACAAAAAACACAAAAGTGCTTGCACTCTAGTAAGGAAATATAACAAAATGCAAAATTATAGTCACGCTAACAAAAAAATAGAAAATTTGATACCACTCACTCTTGACAAGGCTGTTGAGAAATGCTCATTTTAGAAAATGTAAATTGTACAAAGTTTTGTAAAGATATTGTGATAATAGCATATTACTATGTAATAATATTATAATAGTATCTATCAAAAGGTGAAATGTGTATTTTTCTTAAGCAGGCAATTAAATGTCTAGGTATCTTAATCAAAAGTGATATGCTATTCGACATATAACAAAGTGTTACATGTGAGGGTGGTCTAATGCAGTGTTGCTTCTAGGGGCAATGAAGTGGAAATACATTAAATTTCCTATAACAGGAGCACTGATGAGCAAATTATGGTACAACCCATGCCCTGAATAGTGCATACAGCAACTTACAAAGAGAGGTCTCCAAAAACACTTCCCACGCTTTTGCCTCAGGCTTCAGCCTCCACACATGTGAGCGAATTGATTCTTTTGTGGTTCACATCTCATCTGAGCTATGAGACTTTTGTACTGTAGCAAATTTATATTACTGCTATTCATAAATCTAGTAAGTGGAAGAACACCAGTCAGTCCCTCCTATAGTCTTACACCCAACGGTTAACCCAAGAAGCAAGCAAGGTACAGAGCTAGTTTGTTTTCTCAACTGAGGCGATGACAGAGTGAGCGAAAACAAATCCATACCTGTGGCTGACAGCCCTATGAAGTTACTGACTCCAATTTCTGTGACATCCTCCTGGCATGCTCCCTGGGCCTTCTCTCCCCCTACCAATTACTGAGCCCAGCCACTGTGGCTGCATCTGCCCTCACAGGCATCAGAGGATCTGATGTCACAGCCCACCGCCAGCCTCTGACAGCTGGGATGGAGACATAGATTTGACTAAGGATGACAGGAAATCAATCACATATTTCTTCTTTGTTTCATAATTCCATATATGACTAGCTCCTTCTCTACAGAAAAAATAGAAAGGAAAACAGCAGTTTATAAAAACCATGTAGATCAGAGTCAAGAGAGGCAATTAATTAAAGAGAAACCAAGTGTCATTTGGTACTGTGAGGGACAACCCATTGAATCACTCGGCAACTGAGAGTCAAGGGTGAAATGAAATGGCAAATAACATGCCTAGACAAAGAGCAGACCTGGGACAGTACCACGCCTTCTCCAGGACCTGTGTGACAGCAAGTAACCCTGAATTATCCTCAGATCCAAAGACCACCAGAGGGAGCCAGATGTTGAGTTCACCCGGCAGAGCAGCCTAGTGGCGGGAGAAATGATCCCAAGGATGAGAGTGGCAGGGCCTGCTGTCAACTGAGGCTAAATAACAGTCACATGCAAACTTCAGGGATGCAGGTGGAAGCAGAACAGAGATGGAGAAGGAAGAAATCAGCAAAGGCAGGCAACAATTAGAAACCGCTGTGCAATTGCTCCTCAGACACTGGTGGCCAATATGTCAGCAATGGAATCAGTGAGAGCAGCACAACTTGGCCCAAAGGACTAGGTGTCTGGAGCCTGGAGTCTGGGTTTCTAATCCCCAACCACCATGTGACAACTTGTAGGCCTCCTCTTGCACCTACCGTGTCTAGGGAAAGAAGAAAGTAGCTGGCAGCAGTACTACATGTGCAAAAGAAACCTCCCTGTCAGAAAGTCTGAACTTTGCACAAATTGGTTGTTTATTTAAACGAGGCTGTTTCAGCCAGAAGAGGTGTAATTATCTTTAATTGTGAAATATAAGTTTTTATCCCATTAGCACAAAAGGGACTGCGGTCCAACATGAAATCAGGTGCAGAAAATTTACGGAGCTCCTTTCAGTCCCCATATGAGTTCTACTATATATTTCCACGCCCTTCCTTGCATTTTAGGCTTTTCCTTAAATAAAGAAAGCATAAATGTGAAAGACTCTTTAGGGAAAATGCCGAAAAACCCTTTTTATAGGACAATGGATGCATGCAGCTCCTCACAGCAGGCACACACACACACACACACACACACACACACACACAGGACCTGCGTGTGACTGGCAGAGCTACATGATGGAGGAGACCGCTGCACCTGTGTGGGGAGTGCAGTCCTGCACTGCCATCCATTGGTAGGGACAGACGCAGAGGAAAGCACTGGCCTCTCACATTCTAAGCCAAGCCCCTGAACCACAGTGTTCACTGATGAACACTGTTGGTCCTGGATGCTGTATCACGAGAAGTACAGACCTGTGTTTTGAGGACACAAGTAAGATTTTCACTTTCCCTAATTAAAATAACCATGTACCATTAATGCGTCCTCCAGTGTTCCAAGGGTAAGTGGACATACTGCTCCAGGCATGTGACCCGGATTTCTATCTGATTGTATCATTATTGCTATTAGTAGTTGCAGATGCTTTAAGTTGATTTTATTGTTAATGCCTCCAGCCAGTTTTTTAGGAAAAGTACACAAAGCTTTTAAAAATGCAATAAATTATATTGAAACTTAATTTACTTCACGTTACACCTTCAATTGAAGAAGGACATCAAGTGTTCTTAAATTTAGATCATGCTTTTCTCACCATTTGGGTAAACATTTGACTCGCTAAAATGGACAAGGCGTACTCTTGCAATGTTATTTATGAGCTAACAATCCCTCATTAGTTAGATAAAGAATTACATCTTGACTAAAATGGATAAGAAGCTTATAAACTGTCTTATTAATCTGCAAATAAAAATAACTTGCAGGCATATATTGTATTGAGCGCATGTCAACAAAAATGAAAGTTTTTCTGAATTCATTTTATAAAAATGTCTATTACTCACTCTGCCCTCTAGCCACACAATCATCTTTGCAATTGTTGACAGAAATTCCTTCAATCCAGTGATTATGTGTAGTGACATCTGGGAGGAATTAAATAAGTATTTTATAAAAATAAATGAGATGGAGTGTGATTAAATACACACTACAGATTATAGAATAATAATTGCAAGCAGTTTAAAACTCAATTTATTTACTTGCAATCTCAGTGAACCTGGTCTCCTTGAGTTTCCTTTCTCTCCTCCTGAGGTGCCTGGCAGTCAGACTTCACATGTCACATATCTCAAAACAGAGAGAGAGAGAGACAGAGACAGAGACAGAGAGACAGAGAGACAGAGACAGACAGAGAAGAAAGGTGGGAGGGAGAAAAGGAGGGAGGGAGGGAGTGAGAGACAGACAGACAGTCAGACAGACAGACTAAGCTTTAAAAATGATAGGAGTTTAGAGGTAAAGAAGAATGACATTTCTAGGGGACTAGCAGAGTGCTGCCAGATCACTGGAGTAGGAACATACAAGACATAATACACTGTGGGCATATTGAAAAAGGTTAACCTCAGGGGGAAATTCTAAAGATAAAAATAAGGAGCATTACATCAATACATTGAAATAATAATCCTTGGTCACAAAGGTTAACAATAAGTGCAGTGTAAGAGACTGAACAGACAGTGGCTGGGCCGAAGACCTTGCACAGGTTGTGCTAGCCTTTCGTACAAGTCTATAGTGTGCCATCTGGTGATACTTACCACATAGTTCTAAGGCTTCCTAGTCTCCTGGCTTTATTTGTCACTTCTTGTTAGGACCAATACAACAGCTTCATTTTGACTCTGGCAACCTACATATTCTTTCACAGTTCCAAACATAGACAATGTCCTCTTTGTCTTTCAGTGTCCAGTGGAAAGAAGTGAGACAGCTTAAACACATCCTGCGTATCAAAACATCATATGTGCTCTTTTAAAACTCTCCCCCAACTCTCTCTCACTGCAGGCACCTCAAGTGCTCCCAACCTCTGCCCTCAGGCCAGCCTTCCCCACCCCTCAATCTGTTTCCTTAAACTGAGCGATTTGCCCACCCTCAATTCCCAGTGTTCCATCTTCACTCGTCATTCTTTTCAGCAAAATGGAAGTCTCTTCTCAGAACACGTGCCTGATGGTCTTCAAAGGGAAATTTTGAATAAAAAATAATTTGTGACTGGTACAGAAATTTCAGCTTCGTTTATCATCAAGTATACTTATGCTTTCACCTATTTGCCCATAGAGTATTCCAGTCTGGCCCTGCAATTGGCACCTGGCTGCTCCTAATGGGGAAAATCAAGAAGCCAAGGAAAGAACTCAACACCATCCTTGTTTTAACCCAAATTTGGTTAATCATCTGTTTTTTAATCTGAAGATCTTGATCTTGTGTGTATCAAACACTAATTAAGTAACCCACAAATCTCAATTGGAACTATCACATCTTTATATTACTTGTTTTTGAGGTAATTCACAACTAATTTTAACTCTCCATCACAAATGCTAAAGTTCATAATTCCAATGCTGTCTACCCCAAATGCATTTGGGTAGCAGGGGTTTCCTTCCAAATGCTGGGAAAAATCCTAAGTGCAAGCGTATATTACTTGTAACATTTTTCTCAGCTCTGCATAATCGCAACTGTGATCTAATTTTCTTTCTGCTGTATTACACACCTTATCAACTATACAATTGAAGGATTTTTTTTCCCACTCTGGCAGAATCTCCAGGTTGTATTCACACAGAAAAATGTCCCTCTCCTTGATCAGCTAAGATAGCTATGAAATATTCTATTTACTAGCATTTAATAATCCCTAAAGGTAATTACCTAAGGGTTTTCTCTTAACCTATTTAATTTATTACTTCCGAGGTTATGAGACCATGGAGATCCCTAATTTTTCTGATCCTTCTCCTATCAATCTTCCTAATTATGTGAAGTTCCCTCAATTTAATACAAAGTAAAAATATACAAAAAGAAACATAAACTGTGTAGAATATTCAAATTTCTCAATGCAAATACAAAATCATTGATAGTATTTCTATACTAAGTATTTTCCTGAAAACACTGGTCAATGGTGACAGTACGCTAATTCTGAATGTTTTGGTATTTCTCCATAAAAAATTGACCATTTAGAAAGACTTGTGATAATTTTCAAAGTTATTGACTCATGCAAGGATTCACAACAGCTATTGGCCCTGAGACTTCTAGAACCATCCTCTGAGAATACTCTGCAAAGCTAAATATTCTATACCACAAGACCGAAATACAAACAGGTTGACCATCAGAGGTCCATTTCAATTTGAATCACATAAAACCTGCCCTGAAAACAGCTTACAAGATTTATGTCTCTGATTACCTCCATTTTGAAAAAACACAATTTTCCTTCACTGTCAATTTTTTCATTAAATTTCTGATCATTCAACTTTTAGGATTTTTAAAATAAAGTACTTGAAATTTTATATGAATTTGTAGAATATTTCTATAACTCTTCATCCTGTTAAAACAAAACATCCAGAACCAGGTGATTTCTAAAGAGTAAAAATGTGGCAAGGGAGATAGCTCAGCAGCATAAACGCCTGTCTGGCAAGCACAAGGTCCTGAGTTCAATCCCTGGTACCAAAATAAACAAAAAACAACCCAGTAAAAATGTATTGTTCACAGTTCTAATGGTTGGAAGCTCAGAAACAAAGTACCAACAGACTTCTGTCTGGTGAGGGCTGCTCTGTGCTCCCTAAAAGGCATCTCATCTCTAATCTCCACATGGCAGAGAAACATGAGAAGAAATGGACAGGTCGAGTGGTCTCCGAAGCCTTTTCTTTTTTCTTTTTTTTTGGGGGGGGGGGTGCAGAACCAGGGATTGAACTCAGGCCCTTGTACTTGCCAGGGAAGTGCTTATTCCACTGAGCCATCTCCCCAGCCCCCGAAGCCTTTTCTATAAATGCATTGTCTCCCCACTTGAGGGCATTAATCATGTCCTAATGATCTCCATATTTTAACGTTGTCACCTTGGAATTTCAGTTCCAATATATGAATCTCAGAAAGAGACACACATTCAGACCATGACCAAATCAAGTTAATTTTCTTAATGTACATGCTTTCGTTTACAAACTTGGTTCAAAAAGAAGATGTGTGAAAAATATGTGTTTTCAATAGTTCCTGACTTTATGATCTTTAACTTTTAAGTTATTAAGCTGTATAGTTTTCTTAACAGTGTGATTCTAATTTTACCTTCTCTCCAGAATGAAGCACTAAGGTATTAAGGGATCATTCCATTTACATGGATACAAATATGTACTTAAGCAGAATACAGTCACATAAAATGCATGGCTCATGGTGAAGCTGGAGGATAATTTTAACATGAATGAAGTTCTTTGACCTAAATCCCTTTTGTTAATATCAGTGTCAGTTTTGAGTCTAGAAGGTTCATTAAAATGTACAGTATCAGTTAGTCTTGATGGGCAGACATGACAGGATAGAAGTAATACATTTTGCTTATCTGCCTTGCAGCTCTTACCCTCAGAATTCTAAAGAAAGCAACTTTATTAATAAAAAAAATTTTAAAACCTTTCTTTTCCAGAAACCTAACATACTTAGCCCAACGAGGAATAAGGATTATTCATACATTCTGATCCTAAAAAACACAGTCCTTTTGAAACTTGAAGAAATTTAGTTCTCAACACCAAAATGATCTAAAATTATGCACCTAGGGATCAGGCCTAACAGTGTGGTATTTACAATGCCCAGATCGATTTCACTGTGCTCCTGTGAGGGGTAAATGTAACACAACCCTCACAATTTCCTTCTTTTTTATAGCCCTTACAATTTCTAACCCAGAGCCCGGAGCATTTAATACACAGTAAGAACTATTACCTGGTAGGAAGTCAGCACTTTGACAAAATATTTTATGCCCACTCATCTTATTTTTTTACAATACACAAAAACTGTATTGTATATATAGTTAGATTTCTGAGAGGGTGTTACTGTTTTTAGTTTTTTCTGATGTTATGAAAAATGCCTGATGCTTTTAAAGTATGCCAAAAATTCACAAATAGAAATGTACATGTTCTCCAACAGAGTAGTTTTAAATATTTTGATAATTTCAGGTTTCTTAATATAGGTAGCAAACCTTTATTTAAATAAATCATTTGAGGGGCTAGTGAGATGGTTCAATGGAATAAGTGCTTCCTTTAGAACAGATCCCTCTATTCAATGAATTAAGGGAATGTAGCTATATATCTATCTAAACGATTTTGAATATACAGATACAAAACGGTCATTCATTTGTATCCCCTTTTTTGTTTGGTTTTGTCAATGAAATATTATAGGTGTGTGAATTCATCAAATTATTCCCAAATAGTCCAGTATTCCATAATAGTATTAGGTTTTCCATATGTCTCGCAATGTCAGAAGTTGTTGACTTGAGTCCTTTACAGCTCAGCATAATAATATGGTTTTACTTCTTATACTTCAGTGTAATACTTTTCTGCTGGGTGGTTAAGACCAAGATAAAGCAAGACCTGTATACCAAGAAATTTAGCTTTTGTATCTGATTAAGTTCAGTCAAATCCCCTCAGGATTGATACTGAGACCCTGTACCACAGTTTGTAGATCTTTTGTCTGTGTCAGACACGCGGATGAGTCATGGTAATTGCTTGAACAATTTGCTTTCTGTGAAAGCCAGAGAATGTTTTCTCTCCAAGTGACTCTCTTTAGGCACACTCTACATCCTCGATCACTTTCCTCTTTAGACCCATAATCTGCTTGATCAGAAAATTTGGGACACAACTAAGTTGCATGATGTTACAGTACAGGTTCTCATATGTCCTGAGTCTTAATTGACCTTGAAAGGCTAGGGCCAAAATGTTGGCCCTTATGGCCTTATGGCCCTCCATTTTCTCTAATTTTTGGTCTGCAAATTTAGGTTGTTAACCCTTGAAAGAGAAGCTTATTGTTATTAATGTACATCGTAGGCTATTGGGCTTAACCTCACTATCAGTCTGAATATCAAACAACTTAGGCTTAACATGGAGCAGGTATTTTTAATCAAATCTTGATATGTTAAACTAAGTCCCTACAAAATATAACGCAAAAAATTAAAATATATATAAAAATAGGAATAAACAATTATATATCTATACTCTCTTAATTCACTGATAAGAGACACCTGCTATAATAATGTCTTTAATCATGTATGCACCTTGTATGGTAACAAAATATTATGAAAACAGTTTGCAATGTATTAATTTATCAAATCTGTCCTGTTAATTTGTCTTGAAACTGTCTCATTGCTATTTGTTCTTTAATAAAATAAATTAAAAATACATAAATAAATAAATAAAAATAAATAAATCATTATATATGTTTACATATAAGTTTAGAAATCTAACCATATATATTATTGTAGCAGGACAGTCCCCCCATCTTTTTCCTCTCTCCTGCCTTCATTCACCAAGCCCTTCTTTTTAAACAAACATCTACCAGAGAGACATCTCAGCAGTAACCGGCATGTCATGACAAGCAGCACCTACTGAGCAAACCAGAATGACAGGCACTCGCAGCCTGAACCTACTACTACAAATTGTCATCCTCACTGCAGTTGCTTAGTTCACAGCTATCAGCCTGTATAGTTAGTCAGGGTGAGAATCCTTCCAATGAAGTGCTAGATTTGAAAATCTTCCAAAGATACTGAGGATCATTGCCTTGCCCATCTTGTACATATAACTGTACGGGTTTGCCTCTGTCATGTTTCCTAGCTCTTCTCCTTGCACTCTCTTCATTGTCTACTCTTCAATTGGTTGCTTTCCTTTTAAGTGTGTTATACCTTTCTATTTGTATTTGTTCTTTTGAGTTATTATACTAGGGAGACAATATGATATTTGCACATGTGGCTGGTTTATTTCACTTACGAGTATATATTCAAGTGGCATCCACTTCAAAATAAATGCTTCAAGTTTATCATTCTTTATAGTTGAGTAATACTCCATTGTATAAAGATACCACATCTTTTTCAACCATTCTTCATGTGACAGGCATCTTGGTTGTTTCCAAGATTTGGCTATCACAAATTGTGCTGCTAAACACATAAGTACACATATATCACTATGATATGATGTTTTCATTCCTCTGGGAAAATTCCGAGTAGCGGGATAGCTGGCTTGAACAGGATTTCCAGTCTTACTTTCATGAGGACTCTCCACACTGATCTCCACAATGGTTGCACCAGTCTACATTCCCACCAGCAGTGGAGAAGTGTTCCCTTTTCCCCACATCCTCTCCAACATTTCTTGCTGGTTTATTACTTCATGATAGCCATTCTTTCTGCAGTGAGATACTATCTCAGTATTGTTTTAACTTGCATTTCACAGATGGCTAGTGATGTGCAGCATTTTTTCATATATTTATTCACTTCTTTAATTTTGTCCTCTGAGAACTGTGTATTCATCTCAAGTGTCCTTGTTGAGATTGGGTCTTTAAATTTGAGGGCCCTATTATACCATAGTTTTTTATATATTCTAGAGAGCATACCTTTGTATGAGTGCTTATTAGTTAGGATTTTTTTTGAAATTTGAAGATTATCTTTTCACTTTGTTGATAATTTCTTTGACATGCAAAAACTTCTCAAGAAGAGTTGATCCTAGTTGTTAACTCTTTCAAGTGTTTCCCGTGCGAATACATGCTTATTCATGAACTCTTTACCTACCCCTATGTCTTCAAGATTTGCTCCTACTTTCTCTTCCAGGATATTGAGTGTTTCTGTTCTAATGTTTAGATCTTTAACCCATTTTGACGTTAGCTTAGTACATGGTGATAGAGCTGGGTCAAGTTTTAGTTTTTGGCATGTAGAAAGCCAGTTTTTGCAGCACCATTTGTTTTTTGTTTTGTTTTGTTTGATTTTTTGAGATATAATCTTTTTTACTTTTACTTTTATTTATTTATTTTATTTCATTGAAGAAGAAATAGCAATGAGACAGTCTCAACACAAATTAACAGGACAGATTCGATAAATTAATACATTGCAAAATGTTTTTGTAATTTTTTGGAAATATACAAGGTGCATACATGATATTATACTTACACACATTATTATAGCAGATGTCTCTAATCAGTGAACTAAGAGAGTGTAGCTGTTTACTTCTTATTTTTTATACCTGAATTATATCACAGATTCAATAATTAATACTTTCTACCTTGTTATTTTCCTAGTGACTGTTCATAGTACTAGAAGCCAACACAATGTTTTGTCCAACCACTATTAATGCAAATCTTTTTTCTCATAGAATTATGCAGAAACACAGCATATTTATCCTAACTGTACTATTTATACACACACATCATGATTCATCATTTGTATACTTCTTTTTTTTGTCTAGACCTATCAAAGATGAGCACTCCATTATTAAAGAACCAATTTAGGTGCCTGAACTGGGTGACACAATCCAACACAGTGCAGTATTCCATAATAATAGTGAGTTAGCTGAAGAAGTTGTTGACTATAGCCATTTACAGCTCAACTTATTATTATGTCCCCGCATTCTATACCTCATTTTTATACTTTTCTTCTGGATTGTTAAGACTCAGATAGATACATACCTATATACCAAAAGATGGAGCTTTTGCTTCTGATGAGGTCAGTGAAGTCCCTTCAGGGTTTATCTTGTTATCCTGTACCTTACTGTGTAGATCCCTTGTCTGTGTCCTACAAGGGGATGAGTCACAGCCAATGCTTGACCAGTTTGCTCTCACAGAGACCTGAGAGAAAGTTTTCTCTCCATGTGACTCTCCCCAGGCACACTATAGATCATCAGTCTCTTTCCTATGTGGCTCCATAATATCCTTGAGCGGAAAATTTTGGGCACAACTGAGTTTCTTGATGTTACAGTACAGGTTCACCTATGTCCTGAATCTTCGCTGACTTTGAAAGGCTAGGACCAAAATGTTGGCTGGTCCTTTGGTTCTTCTATTTCTCCAGTTTTGATCTGTGAACTTAGGTTGTTAACCATCCAGAAGAAAAGCTGCTTAGTACCCTGCAGCATATGCCTTTCAGTTTGCCCTAACTATCTGACTCAATTGTTTTAAGTTGTTGTTGTACATTTCTATTTGTATTTCTTCTTTTGACTTCTTATACTAGGGAGACTATATGATATTTGCACAAGTGTGTGTGCTTTATTTCACTTACATATATACATTCAAGTGGCATCCACTTCAATATAAATGCTTCAAGTTTAACTTTCTTTATAGCTGATTAATACTCCATTATATAGAAATACTACATCTTTTTCAACACATTGCTCATGTGACAGGCACCTTGGTTGTTTCCAAGATTTGGTTATCATGAATTGTGCTGCTATAAACATAGATACACATATATCACTACGATATCATGTTTTCAGTTCCTCCTGGAAAATTCCCAGTAGGGGGATACCTGACTTGAATGGGATTTCCAGTCCTATTCTTGTGAGGAATCTCCACACTGATCTCCACAATAGTTGTACCAGTCTACATTCCCACCAACAGTGGAGAAGTGTTCCCTTTTCCCCACAACCTCTCCAACATCTGTTGTTGGTTGATTTCCTTATGGTAGCCATTCTTTCTGAAGTGAGATGGTATCTCAGTGTTGTTTTTATTTGCATTTCACAGATGGCTAGTGATGTGGATCATTTTTTCATATATTTATTGGTTTCTTTAATTTTGTCCTTTGTTAAGTGTGTATTCATCTCAGATGCCCATTTCTGAATTGGGTCTTTAAATTTGAGGGCCCTGTTATATCTTAGTTATTTATATATTCTAGACAGCACACCTTCGTCTGATTGCTTATTAGTTAGCATTTTTTCAAAATTTGTGTATTGCCCTTTCACTTTGTTGACAATTTCTTTTGACGTGCAGAAACTCGTCAAGAGGAGTTGATCCCAACTGTTGATTCTTTCAAGTGTTTCCCATGTGAATATATGTTTAATGACCTTTTTACCTACCCCTGTATCTTCAAGAGTTCCTCCTCCTTTCTCTTCCAGGACATTGAGTGATTCTGTTTTATTTTTTTTTTTATTTATTTATTTTTTTTTTTTTTGTCTTTTTGAGACAGGGTCTCACTTTGCAGTTCAGGCTGGCCTTAAGCTCACTTTGTAGCTCAGGCTGGTCTCGAACTCACAACAATCCTCCTGCCTCAGCCTCCCGAGTGCTGGGATTACAGGCATGCACCACCATGCCCGGCTGAGTGATTCTGTTTTAATGTTTAGATCTTTAATCCATTTTGACTTTAGCTTAGTGCATGGTGATACAGCTGGGTAAAGTTTTAGTTTTTGGCATGTAGAAAGCCAGCTTTTCCAGCACCATGTCTTAAACAGGCTATCTTTCTTCCAGTAAGCTTGTTTGACAACCTTGTGGAAGATAGATGGCTGAGTGTGTTCATAGATGCCTCTGCATCTTCTAATCTATTCCATTGATCTTCAGGTCTATTTTGTTGCCAGTACCACATTTATTTTGTCACAGTGGCTTTGTAGTGTAATTTCAAGTCAGGAATTGTGATGCCTCCTGCCTTGTCTTCACTGGCCAAGATGGCCTTTGCTATTCTAGGACTTTTGTGGTTCCAAATAAATTTTAGAAACAATTTCCCTAGGTTTGTGGGATATGTTGGTGGCAGTTCGATAGGGATTGCATTAAATCTGTACAGCAATTTTCAGAGTATGGCCATCTTCACGATGTTGGTTCTTCCTATCCAGGAGCATGGAATATCTTTCCATTTTCTGAGATCCTCTATAATCTCTTTTCTTGGGGTGTTGTAATTTTCCATGAAAAGATCTTTGACTTCCTTGGTTAAGTGAATCCCAAGGTATTTCATTTTCTGTGGCACTATTGTAAAAGGTATTATTTCTATTGTTTCCCTTTCAGTGTGCTTCTTATCTGTGTGAGGAATGCTATTGACTTTTGAGTATGGGCTCTGTATCCTGCTATGCTACTGAAATTCCATATCAGTTCTAGTAGTTTCTTGGTGGAATTTTTGGGGTCTTCCAAGTAAAGTACCATGTCATCTGCAAATAGTGATAATTTAACTTCTTCTTTACCTATTCTTATGCCTTTTATTTCTCCCTCTTTTCTAATGGCTTTTGCTAATGATTCCAAAACTATATTGAATAGGAGGGGTGATAGAGGACATCCTTGTCTTGCACCTGCTTTAAGAGCAAAAGATTTGTTTTTCCCCATTTAGAATTACATTAGTTTTTGGGTTGTCATAGATGGCTTTTATCAAGTTAAGTTAGAATCCACCTATTCCAATTTTCTATAGGACTTTGAACATGAACGAGTGTTGGACTGTGTCAAAGGCTTTCTCTGCATCAATTGAAATGATCATGTAGTTTTTAAATTTCAGTCTATTAAAATAATGCATTACATTTATCAATTTTCAAATATTGAACCATCCTTGCGTCCCTGGGATGAATCCTACCTGGTCGTGGAGTATGGTCTTCTTGATGATTTGCTGTATTCTATTTGCTAGAATTTTATTGAGTATTTTTGCATCTATATTCATGAGGGATATTGGCCTGTAGTTCTCCTTTTTGGTTGTGTCTTTCCCTGGTTTTGGAATCAGTATAATACTTGACTCCAGAAATGATTTTGGAAGTACTGCTTCCTTTTCAATTTCATTGAAGAGTTTGAGGAGTGTAGGGATTATACCATCTATAAAATTTCTTGTAGAATTCAGCTGTGAATCCATCAGGACCTGGACCTTTCTTTGTCGGTAGGCTTTTTATTATGTTTCATATTTCATTGACTGTTATGGGCTTATTGAGAGTTGTTGTATCTTCTTGGTTCAGTTTTGGTAATTTTTACCTTTCTAGAAATCTATCCATTTCATCTGTGTCTTCTATTCAGTGAGCATAAAGATTCTCAAAGTAACTATTAACGATCTTCTGGATTTCCACTGGGTCTGTGGCGATTTCACACTTTTCATTTCTTATTGCTTGTATTTGAATTTTTTCTTTCCTCTTTTTGATGAGGTTGGCTAGAGGCTTATCAACTTTATTTAGTCTTTAAAAAAAAACCAACTTTTTGATTTGCAGATTCTTTGAACTATTTTCTTCATCTCAATTGAATTAATTTCTGCTCTAATCTTTATGATTTCTTCCCGTCTTTATGCCCTGGGTTTTGTTTGCTCTTCTTTTTCTAGATGTCGGAGGTGCAACATTAGGGTGTTTGTTTGTTCCTGTTCTATTTTCCTAATGTATAAATTCATAGCTATGATTTTCCCTTGAGGAACTGCTTTCATCACATCCCATAGATTTTGGTAAGTTGTGCTTGAATTTTCATTGAATTGTAGATATTGTTGAATTTCTTGTTTAATTTTATTTGTGACCCATTGATTTTTGAGTAGGGCATTGTTTAATTTCCATGAATTTAGCAAGATTTGTTGGTTTCTATTGTTGTTTAGTTCCAGTTTCATTGCACTGTGATCAGATAATATGCATGGGATAATTTCTGTTTTCTTGCTCATACTTAAGCATGACCTATGGACTAGTATGTGGTCTGTTTTAGAAAATGACATGTGTGCAGCTGAAAAAAATGCATATTCAGCTGTGCTTGGGTGGAACACTCTGCATATGTCCACCAGGTCCATTTGTTCCAAGGTCTGGTTCAGTTCTACTACCTCTTTGTTAATTTTTTGTCTGGTTGACCTATATTTTTGGATAAGAGGATGTTAAGGTCTCCTGTTAAGATTACGGCCTTCAATATTAGATTTTTCATGTCCAGTAAGATTTGTCCTACATAGTTGGGTGCTCCTGTGTTTGGTGCACAGATATTTATGAGTGTTAACTCTTCCTCTTGGATTTTTCTCCTAACCAATATATAGTGGCCTTCTTTATTTCGCTTGATCATTCTTGTTTGAAGTTGAGACTGTTCTGACAACAGAATTGCTGCTCCTGCTTTTTTCTGAGGTGCTGGGCCATGTAGTATTGTTTTCTATCCTTTGACTTTAAGCCTATGAATGTCTTTTGAGTTAAGTGTTTTTCTTGTATATAGCATATTGTTGGATTTTGTTTCCTAATGCACTGTGCCAGTCTATTTCTCTTAATTGGAGAATTGAGTCCGTTTACATTGATGGTCATAATTGAAAGGTGTTGCCGTATGATTATCATGTTATTTGCCTGCTGTTGTTTACTCTGTTTTGTCCTGTGTTTGATTGTTTGCCCTATTTAGTGAATTCCTTGTGTTCTCATTCATGGAGTTCTGGTCATTGTGGTCTCTCTCTGAAACATCTTTCAGTTGCCTGTGTAGGGATGGCTTCATCATCATGAAATTCTTTAGTTGTTCTTTGTCATGGAAGTATTTCACTTCTCCATCAAACTTGAAAGAGAGTTTTGCAGGTACTCTGCTCCATTCTCTTTTCCTTCATGGTTTCTGAAGAGTACTCAGCTGTAATTCTTATGGTTTTTCCTTTGAATATGATCTGCTTCTTTTCTCTAGCAGCTTTCAGTATATTATTCTTGTGTTAGATTTCTGGGATCTTGACTATTGTATGTCTCAATGTGTTTTTAGTTGGGTGAAGTTATTTGGCATTCTGTATGCTTCAGTTACCTGAATGTCATATTGTTTCCTCATATTTGGGGAGTTTTCTGCTATTACTTCTGCCCATATTCTTTTTATATTACTTGTATTGATTCTGTTTTTCTCAGTGATACCTATTAGTCTCACGTTGTTCATCTTTGCATCATCTTGCATGTGATGAGTTATTTTTTCCTGCATTCTAGTTGTTTTTAAGAGATCTTTTCTTACCTTTTCACTAGCTGCACCAGAATCCTCAAGGTCTGACATTGTGTCTTCCTTTTCACTCAAACAGTTTTTCAGGCTTGTAGTTGAGATTTTAACTTCTTCTATATCACTTTGACTCTGCTTCATGCAAACTATTTCTTTCCTATATTGCTCATTGGAGGAATCCATCATTTTTCTAATCTCCTCTATTTTTTTTAATCAAGGTCTTCTTTAGAAGCAGCTATTAATTCTTTTACTGCAAGTTCTTTTCAGGTTGGGTTTCCTCCATATGTTTCTGTATTTGATTCTTTACTTCAGATGCTATAAATTCAGAAATTTCTTTTCTTGTTCCAGAAATGAATTCTGCTCTGAGTTTCTCTCTACCTTTCTGCTATTGTTTCATTACTTCTGTCGCTATTAATTCATATATTTCAACTATGCTAGTGTCCTCTGCATTTGTTCTTGGTAGGCTCGAGGCCTAAGATTGCATTTTGTTTCTTCTCTTTGTCATTTCGTATAGCTCTGACTTCTGACCTTTTGTGCAGAGCTTTGGTGCAGTTATACCCTTAGCACCTGCTGAAGTTCAGGTAGAGACTTATTAAGTTTGAGTTTATCCAGTTATTCCTGGCTTAGATCTAGCTCTTGTGTTAAGCTCCATGCTGCTGCCCTTGGAAATGAACCTGTTGTGCCCTTCTGGCACATCAGTGAATCTATGGTGCTCCTCTGTGGTTCCTCTGGTCTGGGGGGACATAGGGGAGTCCAGAAGCTCTCCCAAACACTCACTGGGCCTGAGCTTGGGCCGGATGGGAGGGCTGGAGATTTCCCATGAAAACAAGAGAGTGAGGCTGAAAGCTTCCTAGAATGTGGTGGCCAGAATCACTCAGGGTCTGGTCTGAGCTAGTTCCACCAGCGCAGGGGAGCGCAGGAGCTCTTATAGGACTTTTAAAGTTTTAAAAACCAAACAAGGAGCCATGGAGATGGCTCAGTGGAATGAGTGCTTCCCTAGCAAGCACAAGGGCCCTAGTTCAATCCCCAGTTCTGCCAAAAAAAAATTGTTTTCATAAAGAACAATGTCCCCAAAAAAACATACAAAAGCAAATAATATATTCTTGAGAAAGCAGTGTAGTTTCCTATTTACTCATTAAATTCCAGAATAAAAACCTCCTAAAAATTTAACTTTTGTGAGTTAAAAGAAATGCTTCTTTTCCTTTTTTTTTTTTTTTTTTCCTTTTTCTCAGAAACAGGGATGGAACTCAGGAAGAAATGTTAATAAGGTTTTCCTGCTTTCACCACAGTAATTATTGAAGAAGAGTAGCCATGGCCCTCTGCTATCCCATAGCTGTGGGCCTCAAAAAGGGCCACATGGTGACTAAGAATGTGAGCAAACTGAGGCAAAGCACAGCTGCCATCGCAGAAGTCTCACCAAACACACCAAGTTCGTGCAGGACATGATCTGGGAGGTGTATATGGCTTCTCCTCTGTGGGCAGTTCGCCATGGCGCTGCTCAAGGTCTCCAAGGACAAACATGCCCTCAAGTTCAAGAAAAGGATGGGAATGCACATCCCCGCCAAGAGGAAGTGTGAGGAGCTGAGCACCATGCTGGCTGCCCATGAGTACTGAGCCCCCCTGGAGTAAAGCTGTGCAGAAAATAAATAAATAATAATAATAGTAGCAAAAATATTTTTTTAACTTTATGTATTTGGTACAGGGTCTCAGTACACAGCTCAGACTCGTAGTGATCCTCCCACTTTCAGCCTCCCCAGTGCTGGGACCAGCCTCCTCAGTGCTGGGAAGATTTTTCTTATTCAGCAACATGATACCTTCTTATATCTTTATGTCGCTATGCTAAAATATCTTTCATGCAGCAAAAAAACACTGCAACTAGTATTTTTCTATGGTATCATTGAAAATGAGATGTAGCCGGGCGTGGTGGCTCATGCCTGTAATCCCAGCACTAGGGAGGCTGACGCAGGAGGATTGTTGTGAGTTCGAGACCAGCCTGAGCTACAAAGTGAGCTTAAGGCCAGCCTGAACTGCACAGTGAGACCCTGTCTCAAAAAGACAAAAAAAAAAAAAAAAGAAAAGAAAATGAGACGTGTTGTCAATTTATTTGAGAAAAATGTGAGTGCAGTCTTTCCATTATGATCAAATGTTTGCTTCTTTACGCTTTTATGATATTGTGCTAGCTGACTGCAGATTTGAAAGCAAGCTTATAAAGTCCACAACCACAGGTCCATGTCAGCAAACAAACTCCAGCATGCCTTCATAATTGTGCTTCTGTATGTCCATGTAATCTTTTGAATGCTTGTGATGGGATACAGCAGAAATTCATGATCTTGTCCCCATGTGACATCTCAGTTACAGCCCCCATCTAAGAAAGGAGAATGAGAGTTAACTAGTAATTTCTTGGGAAAAAATTTCCGAAAGCTTCTGAAACTTAGAAGTATAAGTACTTTGAATAATGCAAAATTCCAAAGTATAACTATGAAAATAATCATTGACCATGTACCCAAAAAAATGTTTATTTGTATCATACATCATCTATAAACAATGCTGATTTGACTCAGATGTCTAGGAATAGCTTTGAGAAAAAAATCAGTTAATAGAAAAAAGAAAAATCATAAGAGGGAAAAGTAAAGGTAATCATTCTGATCTACTTGTCACTCTTTCTAAAATGTAATTATAATAATGAACTATTGTGAATCTAAGAAAACAATATAATCTCTGTGCAAAGAACTCCATTGTCTTCCAAGCTCAGTTGAAACAAAGCATCTCTACTAGCTTCAGAGGTTTTAGATTTCGTCAGAAGTAAGCATGTCAAAGAATATTGTGTTCAATTGTGTTATGTTTTGCAATGCACTAAAATAATGCAGGTTGAGAAATTCAATTATTAACCAGGACAGGATACCAAAAAATGTGAATAAGTTAAATATAACAACTTTCTATAAAATATTTATTAAGAACCTCTGTGTGCAAAAATACATTTAACCTTGTTTCCGAGGAGATTAAAATATCCTGTGACACCAGACTGTTTCACTAGAACCATAATCACAGTTTATAAAGATGTATCCATCTAATTAAATCAATGCTAAAGACTTTTTTAAATGTATTTAGTACAGGATCTCACTGTACAGCTCAGACTCTTACTCATCCTCCTGCTTTCAGCCTCCCCATCTCTGGGATTACAGGCATGCTCCACCACACCCGCTCTCTGTGGCCTGCTCAGCACACCCTGGGGAAGGGCCCACATAGCATGTGGTGCTAGGCATCTAACCTGGATTCCTGCACTTGCCAAAGCAGGCACTTAGTCTTCTGAGCTATCTCGCAAAGACTTTAAATATGCATTGCTCATTAACTTATTTGAATAATGGCCTCCATGATTAAAGTTATATTTTTGTATATCTAATCTCAGCACCTTTGTTCATTAAAAAAAAGCTTTCAATTAAATCTTCTACCATAACTAGAATCAGGGTAAGTTTGTACAAAACAAAATAACAAGGGGCTCTTGGTTCTACTTATGAACAACAATGCACAGTCACTTGTAATTTGTGAGGACACTAACTAAATTTGTTCAGGGAATACAAGGCAGAGAGAGTCAATTTTTGCTTTGTTAAGAACTTTTCAGTCATGCGGTATCAGAGTACAGTTCAAAAACAAGAAGTATACAAAGATTTGGTCTTAATTTTTAAAAAGTCTTCAATCTATTAAGACAGATGAAGTTGCAGATTACTGAATGGGCAAAGTTTTGAGTAGCTAGTCAAAGAAGCTTCCTCTTACATTAAAGCTTGAGCAATATCTGTGGAGGTGGAAAAGCTCAGCACAGCTGGCTGGGAGCCTAGACCTCAGAGGTCGCCTGGAGCGCTCACAAGCAAATCGAGGCGCTCGATCGGGGTGGGCGTGAAGGCAGAGCACAGCAAGGCAGCGCATTTACTGCCAGGAGAGGGACCAAAAGCGTAAAGAAAAGAGAAAGAGTAGCAGACCTCAAATGGGGACCAAAGGTGTGTATGAGAGGGACCGTGAAACTGAGACTCAAGGACCACACTTGCATGGTGTGTGAATCAGATCCTTGGTGGAATTCTAATACACAGGATTCAAGCCCCTCCTTTCTTTCTGTATTTTTCTATTAATATTTTCTGAGTAACTTAAACTTTCCATAAATATTTTCAGATCGTTTTTCATTTTATATATTTGGTACTGGTCTCACTATGAAGCTTGGACTTGTAGTGATCCTCCTGTTTTCAGCCTCCCCAGCCCTAGGATTACAGGCGTGTGCCACCATCCCTGGACTTAGTGGAAGCTAAGTGTGCCCCGGGGCAGGGCTGATGCAGGATGGAGGACTGGGGTGGAAGCCTGGTCCCTCCGCTTGCCAAAGCAGCCACTTAGTCCACTGAGCTATCACGCCTCTACTTCCATAAATATTTGAATAGAAAAACTTAGAACTTAATTGAAGAAATTAATCCAATATCTTTTCTCTAGGCAGCCTGTCCCTACCATTGTCCCAGTGTAACCAGTAAACCTTACAAAGCTTGGTGGCATCTAACACTAACAGTTTGTACCTCTCATCTCTCAAAAAAGACTACTAACAGGTGTTGCAACCTCCCTCAAAACCTATTGCTCCTGCCTGAAGAGCTGCCCACTGTCATAACTGTTGTAACCCACTTGGGTGCCGAGCCCTTCCCCCATATCCTGTTATTCTTAATAGAGCCTGCCAGGTGCCATTACCTGTTATTCCCGCTGGGGCCTGACCTTAGACAAACTGTTTCTCGCCCTCCCTTGGCAACAGCACCCCCCCATAGGTTTATGTAACCCCGCTCACCCGAGAAAACTCCCACCAACTAGCTCCCCGTACCCCCTTGACTCTCTTAACTTCCGCTTTTTGCTTCTGTAATACTGCTTAGTTGCCTGCCCCAGACCCATCTCCCCC
>PVKA01033370.1:0-24447 GCA_004027165.1 Ctenomys sociabilis
AAAAAAAAAAAAAAAAAAAAAAAAAAAAAAAAAAAAAAAAAAAAAAAAAAAAAAAAAAAAAAAAAAAAAAAAAAAAAAAAAAAAAAAAAGATAAACCTTCTGAGCTTTCACTAGAAAGTGTGCAATGGAAAACTGTATGGAACAGAGCTTTCCAAAAAATCTCTTATGTCCTACCTTTTCATGCAGACAAGTTTAAGTGGTTATTTTCCTGACTTTAAGGGCCAATGGAAAATATGCATCATTGCTATCTACTAGTTTAGTCACTGTCACTATTTAAGTAATGGTGCACTTAGCACTCTTTTCGCATTCTCAAATAGCATCCAAAGTGGATAACACAAAATATTAACTCGGGGCCAGGGAGAGAGCTCAGTAGAACAAGTGCTTGCCTGACAAATGCAAGGGCCTGAGTTCAATCCATGGTTTTATGGATTCATGTGAAAATATAGTTTGATAAATTTCTTGATCTTACCTAATTTTTGGGGGGAGTGGTTTATAGACTATACTTAACTAGTCTTTCCTCTCTGAAGCATAATCACAAACAAAGTCAGTTTGCCTTCTCTTGTATTATTCATTCATCTTTGTTAATCATTTTTGTTTATCTCTAAGAAAAACATACCTAGACCAGTGCCTGAAATATGGTGGAAGTTCAATAAATCTTGATTAGATGAGTGAATGAATTACTAAATTAAGATATATGATACTACAGCATAAATATAAAAAGATATTCAATAAAACTGTGTTCAGTCCTAATCTTGTGAATTACTTTAGACTCATCTACAGCAGAATCTCAAGGAATTTATGGAACCTCAAGCATAGCCTTCTATGTTTCCTTCTGTGGAACTTGATAGTTGTCTGTTCTTTTATTTCTCTTTGTTGTTCTGTTCTGAGTTTTACTTTCTTCTTCTTTCCAGCCAAGTTCTTACCTCTCATTTTCAAGCTGGATAGCCACATAGTTCTAAGCTTTTGCAATCCCTGTGTTGTCACTTAGAGGAATTACTGGAGTTTATTGGAAAAGTTGACAAACTTGATAAATATGAATAGCTTTGGAGCTGAGAAACCCTGAATAGAAAGACAACTGAATATATGGTATTGATCCCTCCAATTTTTCTGCCTAGAAAAGGAACACCCAGGGGAAGAACATGGATCTTGTTACCTTCATATGAAACAAAATCATTTGTAAAACCAGGAACATGAACCTATGTGCCCAGCATGAGACAACCCTTATTAGTTTTCTAAAACATTTTAAAAAATAATACCTGCTCCCATAAGATTCTACTACTGCTTGCTATACATGTGAATTTTGTCTTAATGAATGGCAGAAAGAGGCACATTTGATTTAAATGTAAATATGTAATCTGAAGAAAACAAGTAACTTGTCAATGATTTTATCTCTTATGGTTCTTCCCATAGTGACATACAAACTAGCTTTCCATAAATAAATGTGTGAGTGGTAGTTAGAACAGTGGCTATGAGCAGTTATGGCCTGTACAAAACCTGAAGCACATAATACTATTTTTTTCAAGGCTGTCATGCCTATTTATTATCATCTGTTGAGACACGCTAACTGGATGCTTTTTATGTGTGGAAGGAAATAACATTTGTTTATGTTTATTTTTTTTAGCCTTTGCGGTTTACGCCAATAACCCATAAATTATACTTGGAAGGAAATACAATACCTAGAATAAGGTTTTCTGTACAAACTGAATACTTCACTCACTAATTTTTTGAGGGCAACAAATTTATGTAAACAATTTTTAATATCACGATTTTCTCAGTCCTTTAAGAAGCAGAAAAAGAATCAGGAAAAGAAATTTTCTCCTTACTTTTTTTTCACCTTCTGACATAGATGCTGATTTTACATTCACAGGATATAATGATTGAAAGGGAATAAAAAAGAGAATTGGAAAGAGAAGTGTGGGAAATTCATGCAGATATGAGAATTGAACTTTTAAAATTCTTTATTGACATTAAAATAAGGCAATGAAGGCATTAATAATATGTAAATATATTCCAAGTAATTATAATATAACTTCACATGTACACTTTTAAATTATCCTATTTATTCATTGTCCAAAGAAATGGAATATAAAAATCACATCAGTATTTAGCAACAAATTGATTTAAAGAAAATTCTATTAAATGGCATTTATTTAACAATTTATCAGAAAGATACAGAAAATTTTTTTAACATATTGTGAATTATATACTTTTTAGACTTGTTTTTCTTTTGCATTCTTGCAAAAGCCTTGTTTCAAGTCATTATGCTTTTATTATAGTATACTTATCTAGTCAAATTCAATCTTTAAAGCACTTTAGAAAGCCCAGACAACAATTCAGAATCACCCTGATTGATCTGAAATACAAGCTTTTTCCCAGCAGCTTTCCTTGAGTTGCATAATAAACCTCCCAATTTAAAAAAAAGATTACTATCATATAGGCAATTAACAAATACACAAGTCTGTACTAAATAGTCAGGACCACAGCTGCATATTGACGGTAATGTCAGCAATCACTGTCATTGAAGCACCCATCAGTATGTCTAACTTTAAAAGCCAGACCTTTCCATTCTTAATATGATCTCCATGAAATGTTGTCCACTGACTAGAAATTTGTTTAATTGGAGCTAATTTTAAGTAAATGTTTACAGGTTGAAGTTGTGAATACTAGCAGAAAATGGAATTGATGATTTAAATATAACCTCTCTAAAAGCCTCTTATTTATGAGGAAGCACTCCATATCTTCAAGATTACCAATTGTTAGTCAGTAAAAATGGTTACTAGTGCTGGTGGGGATGCTTCTTTTCCTGTGAGGACTCACACTGAATAGGTCTGAGGAAGAAAGAGGACGAATATCTGTCTTAATGCCAGCTTAGAGAACTCTCAAGTGTTTTGCTGGTTCTTGAATCCTGTAGTTTTCTTTTTTAATTTTTTTAATGTGTTTCTTTTTTTTAATTTATTTTTATTTTGTTGAAGTACAAATATCAATCAGACAGTTTTAAGACACCTTAACAAGACAGATTCGATAAATTAATACATTGCAAACTGTTTTCATACTGTTTTGGTATCGTACAAGGTGCATACATGATATTATACTTACAGACATTATTATAGCAGATGTCTCTTATTCTTTTAGGTTTCTACCTTGTCTAACATTTTAAGAAAGATTTCTAAGAAATGACTAGCTTCCTTTAATTTAATTTTAAGCAATCCTCCCTATCTCCACTGATTTTCAGTTTCTTCCAGTAGATAGTAAAATAATTAAGTTTAAGGAGTTGAAGATTGTAAAAGGAGGGAAAATGTCTACAATTTCTCTGCTAAATTTTTAATGAAAATATTATGTTTCTTAATGTAAGAAAGAGGAATGCGTAGGACCTCAAAGATGGTTTTCTTACCCAAAGATTTAACCAACAAATCACTACTTATGCTAAATTCAAGCCATTTGTATGTAAATGTTTTGAGTATATAATTCAGTGAAAGGAGCTAATGCAGATTTCAAAGAAAACATACTTCCTTACAGAGGAGCAATGGTCCTGCATGTTGTAGATCATCTTTGTTATAAAGAGTACAAAATCCAGAAAGCACAAACTGTTGTAAATATTTAAACTTGGAACATAGGACAAAACTCAAGAGTAGAAACCAAGCATAAGGCCTGCGTGGCAGGGAAGTCTTTACTCACCACAGTGACATTGAAAGCGTACAGGAGATCAAACGGCAGGGCAGCGATTAAGTCAATGACGAACCAGGTTGTAACATAGTGGATGCAAATTGATCTTGCTTCGAAAATCACTTGGCCAGACTTGCTGACGTAAGTTGTTCGGAAATTTAAAATAATATCTGTTTTGGGGAAAATAAGATTGCAGGGGAGGAAGAAAAGTAAAGGGAATAAAAGCAAAGAAATGACCAAAAGAAAGAAGGAAGGAAAGAAGGAAGGAAGGAAGGAAGGAAAAAGGGAAGGAAAAGAAAGGAGAAAAGTAGGGAGGGAAGAACACAAGGAGGAAAGGCAGGAAAAAAACCGTATAAAATTAAACACAATTAGATAAATAGAAAACAGCCTATTTCAGACTGTTATTACTCAAAGTACCCTTGATTTAGTTCAACACAACAGATACCGAAGAACTATAAAGAAAGAAATATTTTCTGAGTATTTACTATGGTTCAGATTTTGGATTATGTATTGAGATAAATAAATATAAAAATAATAGTCAAAAATAAACACTCACTGAGGCCGGCAAGATAGCTCAGGGGGCTAAAGTGCCTAAGCAGGAGCTGCGGCAACCTTAGGCAAGCTCAGGGACTGCAGTTCAAACCCCAGCACCACATGCAGCACCAGCCCTGCCCCAAAGTTGGACTGAATTGGTCCCAGAGTCTGGGCATAGTGGTGCATGGCTGTAATCCTAGGGCTGGGGAAGCTGAAAACAGAAGGGTCACTGTAAGTCCAAGCTGCATAGTGAGACCCTGTAACAACCAAATACATGAAAAGAATAATAAATAAAAAAATGCTCACATTGTACAGACACTTTTCTAAGAGCTTAGCATGGGTTATTTCACCTAACCCTCAAAACATCTCTTGAAGTAGACAGTATTACTACCTAGTTAAAGAGGCAAAAATGAAGTCCCAGTGAGGAAAAACACTCACCCCAGATCGTGTTTCCAACAATAGCAGAGATGAGTTTGAACATGGAGAGAATTTGTGCAATGCTACTTAACACTACATATGAAAGCTTTACTTCTCCTTATGAACACATGAGTTTCATTCCTACCTTAGAGCTATGCCTATTATCCAAATACCAGGAATGTCTGGGTGTGTAGGCTAAATCTTACTTTAAAAACGTATTTTATGGGATAAAGTTTTACATTTTCCTACATTATTTTATTATATGTTTATTGATTGTTTTACAATACATGAAGTCTTTCAGAGGGTCGAGCCAATGACAAAGCCATAGCCAAGTGGGTCATGGTAAATTCACTCATGCTGCTTATGAATAACAACAACTCTGAGACTGTCACCTTACTTTTTGGGTAAAACATCATTAAGGTATTCTCCTTCATTTGTTCAAATAAGACCACAGAAAATTTCAGTAATTATTGAGCATCTTATAGACTAGATTATTATTATTATTATTATTATTATTAGTTTGTTTGTTTTCTGAGACATAGTCCAGGCTGGCGAATTTACTGTACAGCCCAGGCTGGCCTCAAATTAATGCAAGCCTCCCATCCCAGCCTCTGCGGCACAGTGTTAAATTCTCCAAGTTAGGAAGTGAGAGATTCAGCGCTCTGCCTCATGAGCTCCAGTTCAGTGCTCTGGGTTTTGTTTCTTCACAGTGACGAGGTGTGACACGGGTCTGAAAGAAAGTTCCCTGTGACCCCAAAAGAAAGCTATTTGGTGTAGCCCATTGGGAACGATCTAGCTTTACCAAGAGTCACATTTTTCCATAATCAAAAACTACCTAGGTATTTCCATTGTTAATGCTGAAAATACAAAAAGATGAAGCTAATAGGTGATCCATTTGTATAACATGAAATCGATTCTGGGTCATTTCCGCTGCAAGGTGAAAATTCTACCGTGGTAAAGAACCAGTGCGCCACCCACGTGGCCACGGGAGCAAGGACCACAGAGGGGATGCCACTGATCCCTTCCTTTCATGTGTGTCTGCACTGGCTAAACAATTAACCATATTAATCCACGATTTTTTTAAATATAGCAGACATCTTGGATGTCAATTTTTTTCAGAAAGAAGCTTGGGTAAGGACTTTAGGGTCTCCTTTTCTTTGTATTTGTTTGTTTATTTATTTATAATGTGCTTAGCACAAGTTTGCACTATGTAGATCAAACCCGTAGCGATTGTTTTTCAGCCTCCCAAGCACTGGGATTACAGGTGCGCACCACCATGCCCAGTTTCAATCGCCCCGGGGTTGGTGCAGGGCCGGCACAGCACGCCGGGGATGAACCTCAGCAGGTGCACTCTGTCTAAGCAGGCGCTTTAGTCCACTGAGCTATCTGCCAGCAGGATGGCTATGACTGACAGCAATTAATTGTATATTTCAAAATAGCTAATAGGATTTGAATGCTCCCGGTAGAATGAAATGATGAATTTTTGAAGTGATAGATATGCTTATTATTCTGATTTGATCATTAGACATTTTTATATGTACTGAGCTATCATAATATGTGTCATAAATATGTATGAGGCTGTGTCAATTAAAAGTAATATATATTAAAACATTGAAGAGAGCAATTTCTTGTCTATTTAAAAATGGGTCCCAATGTCTACCACAAATTTCACAGCCTACCCACTGCCACAATACGGATATCTGGTGGATTCCCATGAATAGAAGAATGACTTAAATGAATAATTGGTTGATAGACACTGCAGACATTTTTAAAGCTATGCAGTGAATTATGTTGCTGACTAAAATATAATAGAGGCCTGATGTGTGAATAGAATAGGTATAAAGAATGTAACAGAATATAAATTAAGAAAGCTTTTAAAAAATTTGTTATTCAATTGGGTTAATTGGTTGAGATGAAATACGCTAATTTTAAGTTAAAAACAGAGGTAGTTATGAAACTTTTATATGCAAATAGTAAAAGAATAAGAGACTAAAATATATATATATTCAGATGTATTTTTTAAAAAATTGGAATGCTTTATTTTCAAAGGAAAAACTCATATGAATAATATATTCCAAGATCTCCATGACTGAGGAAAATAGGTGGGCAATGGTGTATTCAATGTTTGATATCTTTGGATAGTTGATTGAAAAATAAAACTATAGGACCAGGGAATATAGCTCAGTGGTATGAACACCTGCCTAGCAAGTACAAGGTCCCAACTTTGATCCCTGGTATGGAAAAAAAAAGAAAACTACTTTTGTCATACACGAAAGAAAAGATATTGTAGAGTATTTGGAAAAATTTTTAAGCATTCCTCAGTTTTTCTCGTTCTCTTCAGGATAGAAAACTATCATCCTTATTTTACCAAAGACATACAAGATTTAAGTAGTGAAATTAAGTCATGCAGAGAGAAAGCAATCAGTAGAGACACAGGCTATCTTTTGACACTTGACCTCATTTTCCTCCCATTAGCTAAGGTTGCCGCACTTCTAAACACATCTTAGTGAGAATAACAAGAGGTCAATGCAAGGAAATGCACTTCTGATTGTAGCGTTAGATCAATTCAGCATCAGTACTATGCAGTAAGAGTATTAAGTCAGAGTGACAGAATTAAGTGTGGAGAGATGAGCTTGCTTGATTCTGGAAGCACAAAGGCCTTTTCTTGGTGGAATCAGGGATTAAACTCAGGCCCTTATGCTTGCCAGGGAAGTGCTTATTCCACTGAGCCATCTCCCCGGCCCCTACAAAGGCTTTTCTTCAGCAGCAACTGAAAACACATTCTGCTTTCTGTCTGCTCCTGTGCGTGTGATAGTGGCATTCAGGAACCAGGAGAACTCAGTGCTTGTATATATTCCCCAACATGAAAGGCAGTGGAAGGGAAACACACAATAAAAACACAATTATGACAGGAAAGAAGAGGGTTTTCTAGGTCTGGTGTCTTTCCTAAAAGGACTGCAAGGGCAAAACTTAGCCTCACAAACACCCGCTCGTGTATTTCTCTCAGGGTATCTTGCTTCTCCGGAGAATTTTACATATTTTGAAAATTAACCAATGACTTATCCAAATGTTACAGGGAGTCTTAATTCTCCTGCAAGCGGTCTACAATCTGCATGAAAAGCAATAGTGCAGTTTCATTTGAGACATCTAGAAAATATAATGTTTTTACATTTCATATGGGAAAACTCACGAAAGTTTTGTGGAAATGAAGCACAGAAGTATATTCACTAGTGCCTCGGTTTTGTACACAAAAAATATGTGAGTCTTCTTGTTGACTCCGTTTGCCATTATTGTATACAATAAGTCGTAAGAACAAGGCACACATATTCTGTGTCAAAAATATATTCCAAGTCCATGGCAAATACATGGGCATGTATATAACATGCTTGCACATGTGTACACGAACTGTGGGGTATACAGTTCTGGTATCTTGTGTAACAAGTAAATCAAGCAAAGTAAAAATAAATTATCATCTATGCTCTATGTGGCCTGCAGTATTTCCAGAAACCTGATCATAAGGACTCCTTTAATGAGAAAAATACTATAATTGCACCCTCCGAGGACTCAGATGACAGTTAATTACTTTATAAGATCATCAATTTGTCTTCTTGTCTTGTAGTTTTACGAGGCAAGATTAAAGCCAAGCAAGAGATAACGGTGCACATTCTGTTTGCATATTGCTCAGGCCTCCAAAAATGAGTGGTTCATTCCCCTCCCACACTGTACAGCTAGTTATGCACATGGACTAAAAGCAAGGAGGTTAAATGCATTTTTTTGTAGTTTGATTTTCTCAAGAACTACATGATTAGAATGTTAAAAAAAAGAAAAAAAAAGGAGGTTAAATTTGACAAGGCATAAGTTAGTAGATTTCTTTATTAGCTTGCATGCGAGGAAGGACAGAATTTTAAATCGTATTGCCTTGCTTGTTTAAAAGGAAATTAAAATGTGATGGTGTGCATGAGAGCATATGTATTACATGCAAATAATTAACAGCTTCACTTAGCCATTTCTTTAAAAATTAATTAGTGTACTAGTGTGGATAGAGAGATAGGTAACTAAACCAGCTGCCAACTAATATTTTCAGTGTATGCTGTCTTTTGAGATTGCTTGGGAGGCACTCCTTTGAGCACAGTATGATCCCATGGTGCATTTGGGCCGGAAGGGGTGGGAAGAATGAATAGAGATCTGATTAATGAAGAGGTTGGAGGGTCTAGCAATCTTAAGAGTGATTGCAATTGCTCGCCAATATCACTCGATGAGATTTTCATGCTAATCCCTGACTTTTTTTGACAGCAATTGTCCCACTTGCTTAGTCCAAAGTAAAAGATTTATAGAGAGGAAATAGCAGACCTGGTTAAAAAAAAAAAAAGAAAGAAAGAAACAGTGCACAAGAGCAAGCCTCTTTAGAAAAAAAGATGAGGCTGAACAAAAAGGCAATCGTGTGTATTAAGGGAAAGGTGATTGAGGCACATTCTGGGTCTTGTTTTGTTTCAATAGAGAAAATCTTATTATTGTAGAATTGCAGGTTTGGATTTGCAGCTTTGACAATACAGAGAACTACAGCGAAGGAAGGGGACCTTAAAGATCTTCAGGCTAATGTTTCTTCTAATGCAAAAATCCTTCCTAGAAGCTAGACCATCCTTTTTTCCCCACAAAGTTTCACTATGTAGTTCAGACTGGTCTTGATCTCCATACAGAGCCTAGGCTGATGATCCTCCTGCCTCAGCCTCCTGAAGGCTGGGATTACAGGTGTATCCCAGGCCATCCTTTTTAAGCACATGGTCACTGAATGCTTCTAGTCACGGCAAATCCTCTGCTTTTTGACTGTATCATTTTAGTTGGGCTTGCACATCATTAGGTTATTCTTATTTTTCCTGAATCAAAGGAAATGCCTTCTTCCTTACAATTTCCCATCCTTACCTCTCATTTTGTCCCCTGGAGAAGCAAAGAAGGCATCATCTTCTCCCAGACAAAAATTCTTTGTATAAATATCTACCTCCCAGTCACCAAGCTCATCTGTCACTTCCCCAAACTGAGTATTTTTACCCTTTCCAACTCCCACTCCATGACACAAGCTCCTCTTTGCAGCCCGGATGATGTCATTTGGTTTGGTGGACAGCACAAGACAGTCTCATGGAAGAAAGAGTTTGGGCATCAGAGGACACCTGTCCACATAGCTCTTCCTCTTCTTAAGCTGGGGATTTTATTCATTTTGCGTAGTGAGCTTCCTCATTAATATGTGTTTTGAAAACGGATGGTCAAGTCTTTAGCGTAGGAAAAAAATAAACACATTATTGTAATTGATAATTGCTAGCTAGCTTTTTGTAGCTGTAACAACATGCCCAAGAGAGTCAACTGATGGAGAAAAGACTTGTTTTGGTTCAGCATTTCAGTCTATGGTCACTTGCTTCTGCTATAGTGAGGTGCGGTGTCACTGCAGAAGGGAGTCGGGTAGAGACAGCTGTTAATCCTATGGCAGGCGAAGAAGCAGAGGGGGAGAGGGAAACAGAGTCAGGAAAGAGGGAGGGGAGAAGCAAAGAGGGAGGAGAGGAAGAGGAGAAATTACCAGGGACTTGCCAAATCCTTTCCTTCAAGGACAAGCTTCCAGCGACACGCTTCCTCCAACGGGGCCACATTGCCTAACGTTCTCATCATCTTTCAATGTCCAATTAAGTTATAAATCCATCTATCCATGAATCCACTGAGGGCAGCAGATCCCCCTGTCTCAGATAACTTCTCAAAAGCTTCATCTCTGAACACTGCCGACTTGGGGAACCAAGCCTTCAACCAAGGAGCCTCTGGGAGACATCTCAGATCTAAGCCATAGCACTGTTGTCTTAGAAGTAAGGTAACTGGAATTATATTTACCATCGCAGATGTTTGTCCAGTATGAGACAATAACAAATATATAAACTCCAACTAGCAGTGTCTTCAGAGATTTTGTTACTCCACAGTTTTTTTTTTTTTAAATAAGTTTTGCCAGTTAGGGGGAAATGCAGTTTTTTTCTAGCAATGCATTTAGAGCTGATATTAATAGTTTCAGGAATGTCATCTTAGTAATTTCTTAGTATGTCTTAAAAAGCCCTATTGCTATTTACTGAAGTGAAGATTTTCTAATTTAAAGGCCCATGTTGTTTTCCATACATATTTCCCTCAAGAAAATGTCCATGTTCTCGAATAACTAAAAGCTAAGTACTCCTTTCAGGTTTTCAACACAAGTACTAAATACATATTGCTATGTAGGGCTTGCTTTTCATTTTTCCTGTTTCTTTTCTTGCCATGTGGAGGGCCCTGAGCTTTCATTGATGAAAAACCCTTACATAGGAACCACAGGCTCTCATATTTTTATTGTGATTTTTGTTCCACCTTTAGATGTGTAAGTAAGGCCCATCTATGAAATTTGTTGGTGGACTACATCAGGTAGTAGACACTTCCAGTAGATCTTAGAATTGTCCACTCATTATCTGTGATAATTTTTATTATGCTCACCTTATAAATTGCTTTTATTTTATAAATATACCCTAACAATAGATGTCCATATAACATTCACACTGAAATGCATGAACACTATCTACTTTGGCAATCTATAAATTACTCACTTTGTATTGATATATAAACACAAAATTAGACTGATGTTCAGAATTAGTGAGTCATTTTAATAAAAATAATGATTAAACATACACCAGCAGAAACTCCTAATTGAAGGTTATTCAGTTTATAAGTGTAGCTATCAGGTGGTAAAACTCCAACTTTAAGTAAAAATTGAAAATATTGGGGTGTTTAAAGCATACAATTTAAAAAGTTAATAATCTGGGCCTTTATTTCATTTGAAACATGTATTAATTATCCAAGTAACAAAGTTTAGAATTAATGATTAAGACTGAGATAAATAATAAAAAGTTAATAAAATGAATGATTGCTCTAATGTGAAATTTTATGTATACACTCATGAGAGAGAAATTTTTATAGTAAATACTAACTTTTATGGTTACATAGCTCTTCATATTTCTTTGGGGGATGATGGAGTGATTTCAGTTTTCCTGCTGAATAATGATACTGAACACAGGCTAATTATATGCGATATCCGCTTTTATGAAGCACCAATTCAGGATTTCTGTATAATGAAAGCCACCCTCACCTCATTTTTCCCAATTTTATAGAAACTATATATTCTGGATATAAACTGTGTTTATATTTTCCATATGGATATCCACTGGATCCAGCACCATCTCTAAACATTTCACCTCCTGTAGAGCACTGCAATTGTGCTTTTGTGATAACTTAGAGATCTTCTATGTATAAATCTAGTTACGGTCACTACATTTTGTTCCAGTGGCCTGTTGGTCACATATCGGCTTTCCTACTTTTCCAGCTTTCAGAAAAAGATGTATTAGAAGTATTTTTAAGGACACTCAAAATATTTAAAATATGACTAACATATTGGCCTTCAAAGTAAAGCTTAAATGTGATTTCATTTGTACTAAAATAGATTAAGATATCCAGTATTTGAAAATGAAACTATGTAGATTAAAAGAAATATAGATTCTCATTGGAGCACATTATTTCATACTATTTTTAGGATATGCCATCAGTAGAAATTGCTCATGTTTTTGCTATTCTGGCGTTGCATTTCTATTTGTGGTTTGAATAATTCAATCTATTTTTAGTCATGCATAGTAAAATAACAAAAAGATCAATAGTGTTCAACCATACGCATTTGACTTCAGCAGTATAAGAGTCAAGGCACAAAGTGTTCTAGTATGGCATAATATAGGCCACTGACCTAG
This sequence comes from Ctenomys sociabilis, assembly GCA_004027165.1. Classification (NCBI taxonomy): domain Eukaryota; kingdom Metazoa; phylum Chordata; class Mammalia; order Rodentia; family Ctenomyidae; genus Ctenomys; species Ctenomys sociabilis. Next base: position 12,402 of record PVKA01033370.1, read on the forward strand.
AAGGCAAGTTCAGAAGCAGAACGGCATCTGCATTTTATTAATTCTCCCTCAGGGTTGTTTGAGAAGTGAGAGTAGCTTAATGACAAGTCAGGTCAATATCAGTAAGTATCTAAGAGTCAAGAAATTCCATGTGCTGACTGCTGAAGTAGAGAAAGGAAATCAAAAGGCAACAGATCTCATAGTTAAAATAACCACATGTGAAACTCAACAAGAAAGAATAGGACTTCAGTGAACGAGGACAACTTCCAGAACCCTCTGGTGCCAAGGGATGCTTGGCTTACAGCAAGATTTAGGCTGAAAGACACAACTCAAGAGGTTAAAACTATGAGTTGGTTGGGGGCTGGGGAGATGGCTCAGTGGAATAAGTGCTTCCCTGGCAAGCACAAGGGTCTGAGTTCAATCCCCCACTCTGCCAAAAACAAAACAAAACTATAGGTTGGAAATGTACAGTATCAAAGTAACCTAGAGCTTTAAAAGAAATGTTAAAGTGCTAGTTATTTTTATTCATATTGCACAAAGTATTTTTAAAGTTCCTACAGAGTTCATCCTTGTAATATTTCTAGAGAGAAGAGAAGAAACTGTCTTATATGTATTTATATAAATGAAACATACTGTCTGGAGTTTTGCACAAATAAGAGGCAGCAAAACAACTCTTACAATCTACCCACTTCATGTGGCGTTTACTTATCATTCATAAGGCTATTGGTGTAAAGATTAATAATCAAAACTTTACCAAAATATTATGAATTGTTAGAAACGGGCTATTCATGTCCACAGAAAAGGTTTTAACCTCAAATTAACTTTTAGCATAGTGAAATAGTTTTATAGCTAGTTTTCCCAGCAATACAGATAAACTCTATTGTTGTTATTGGATCAGAATGTACAACACAGACTGTTTAGGGTCCTCAGACTGAACATGCACACAAACCATAAGGCTAGGGTTTATTGAAAAATGTTCTTTGCTAAGTTATTCAACAATCGAGTAATGTCTCTGTGATGCTTGGCTATTACTAGAACATTGACTTGGGGTGGTCTTGATGAATGTTATTCCTCAAGTGGTTTAGCATTTCAAAAGCCATTATTAGTGATACTGTTCTGAATACGTATTTAAATACAAGCAGCCTTCCTTGCCATTCAGAAGATTCAAATATAATTGCTTCTTGTTTCAGGGTTCCTACTGGCCTTGTAGCATGTACATTTCAATGTAATCAGGCTTTGATGTGCATAGTAAGTTCAGATTTTCAATCAGTTATGAAAATACATTCTCGGTGATAAGAAAGTGTTCATTTGTATTCTATTAATAATAAAATTGTTCAAGAGAGGGCTTATCTAATCAAATACTGCCATCCAAATTTGCTCACCATTTTTCTTTCTATTTTGTATTCCCATGTTATCTTTAATGAGCATGCAAATTACTCGCTTTTGTTTATAGGCATTACCATTTGGGTAGAACAGATTTGGGCCCTTGTAATACACACTTCATACATTCAGTATATTCAAAATTTGCAACAGTCTTTAATAAATGGCTGAGAAGAAACAATGTTGCTATGTTCCTTTACATACTTAAATTACATTCCAGGCAGTAACATTTCTACTCTTCAGGCCAAACATAGACCAACTCAGGGAATCATAGAAGGCAGCCACCAATCTCAGATCTCACTGATACTTAAATTGAATGACGAGAAAATTGCCTCTAATATTTAAATTTTTCCCCTTTTTGTCTACCTTCCATTCAACCTACAAAGCTTCAGTGACCTAGGAGAAATTCCAGAACCCTCTGGTGCCAAGGGATACTTGGCTTACTGTCCGAATTAGGAATGGAAGACACAGCACAACGCAAGAGGTTAAAACTGTGGGTTGGAAATGGAGAGAATGCATTTCTAATGCATAATTTGAAACATGGAAAAAAATAGTTGTCCATTTCTCTTTACCCCCAGAGTAATAAAACTATAGCTGAGAAGATTCTTCTTTGCAACTAGCATAAACACACAACTGGACCATTGCAACAGCAGTAAGTTACAGATTTTGCAGTTTGCCCATAAAATCATCCATATTTGCTATTCACGCCCTTTTGCTTTTCTTCTTCTTTTGAACTTAGAAGCTACTCATGGCAGGTGCTAGAAACACTCTTAGTCCCCATTTCTAAATGAGAATCTTCCTATGTGTATGTACACAACACACACACACACACACACACACACTTCTGCTACTACTTTTCAAGATACACTCAAGATCATTTTTAAAAAAGAGAAATAAATTTCTATGTATCATAAGCCACTAGATTATTGGAAGTCTTATTCAAACATCACATTACCACTGACTAGGACACAAAGCAATGTCCACTACCTCCCTCTTCCACTAATTCTGTATTTGAACACCTCCTAGCTACCAGAGAATAGTGTACTGCATTTAGTCTCTATAGTTCCATGAAAATATGTCCTTCATTATTATGGACAAGAGACTTGCTCTGTTCTTTGCCTTTTACCAGGGATAGAAGCAATACTAAATAGTACTTTTTCTTTTACATCACTTCATCATATATTGATCAGTACCATGTCACATACGTGAGTCCTGCAGTTATATCTGGTAACCAAACCTCCTGATGTCACTTGTTAAAGTCAGGGCATTAATCTGATAGGTTGAGAGCCAGCAAAGAAGACACAGAGCAACCGGTTAACTTTGGTAAAGAATGGATAATTCTTCAGAGTAAGTGTGTCTCCTACAGAAGAAAACCCCTGCTATTCCTGTAATCATTTGTGGACTTGTAAGCTTCTTTGTACACAATCAGATTATCTAAAACTGTCAGACTGGGCATGGTGGTGTGCGCCTGCAACCCCAGCGCGTCGGAGGCTGAAGACAGGAGAATCATTATGGTCAGATCTATATTGTGAGATCCTATAGACCCTATACTAAATATAAAAAATAAAATAAAATAAAGTCTTCTCTGTCAGTTCCCCAAATAGGTACAAATGTACCTAGTGCCCTTGTCATGATCCCCCAAAAGACTGTGCCTATCCTTAGACAGGTATTGATGTGAAATCTCATTACACAAATAAATACATTTCATCACCGCATCCATGAAAATCACCTCTCACCCAGCTGTCTACCACTGGCATCCTTTGTTGTCATTCTGTGTACCGGCTCTCCTTGTTGATGTCGTAGCTGTTAACCAACTTTTCCCTCTCATCGCTGCCCAGCGCATTATACAACCTACAATCCAGAGCTTCATTTCCATTGTCAATGCACATAATCCAGAAACGTTCCATCCTCCCCATCCCACCTACGCTTATGGTTGTGCACTCTGATTCCCTTTTGTGTTTGGGTCCATATCACTCTATATCCATAGAAAGGCATTTTTATATCTTCAGGCTTTTTAAAAAATCACTAATTTTGGAAGCCTGTTTGTTCACTTTTGGTCTCCCCAGAAAGTGAATGAATATGGCTTTCTGTTCAGTGTCCTGAAGTTTTATTTTTACACCAGTTCAATTTCAAGTCTCTGTAATTTTTATGTTTTATTGGCTAACCAATTAAATAAAAATTTTTGGTTTCTTTATAGGAATGTTATTAAAATTGCCATTTTCTGTGAGAATTGCAATAACTGGGGCAGCAAGTTTAGCAGATTTAAAATGTGTACAGATTCTCTGTATTTTATGTTTTAAAATTATGTCAGCTACTTGTTCTATTATACTAAAATGTTATAGCCCTTTGGAAAGACTCTTGGCTTTAAAATAGTATATGACTAAAATAGTATATGACATGCTGTCACTGATAGGGATATGTCCTCCCTATCAGTGACAGCATGTCCTTTGGTAAGTTAATTACTTTTCTTAAGTTCAAATTTCCACTTAACAAAAGTGGAACTAACAACGATTATCTTTCCTCTGCTTTCTCAGCTAGTATTTACTGAGCACCTAGCACATACACATACTAGCTAGATCCTTGGGGTGAAAATATGATTAATATTTTCTTTCTGCATACCAATAAATTATAGCCTAACTGAGGATAGAGGTAAACAAACAGGAAATTATGAAGTTATGTGATGAATGGTTTCAAGATATCAAGAAAGAATAACTAACACATATAGGAGAGGAACTTGAGTCAGATAGGTGGGACATGGTAAGTGACCCCAAGTGAAGGATGGTTAAGCTCAAAACAAACAGTAATAGGGTGAGAGTGGCACATACACATTTATTTATAGCTCAAGATTAAGAAGTGACTCAAGGTGTATGCCTGTATAAACCCAGCACTGGGGAGGCTGATATGGGAGGATCCCCAAGTCTGAACTGTATAGCAAGACCCTGTATGAAAAAAATATTTTTAAAAATGTGAAATAGCATGATGTATATGAAGTTCGGCAGATACATAATGTGATCAGATGTACTCGATGCAAACAGTAATAAGAACAAAAGACTGGCTACAGCATAGGAATAAATCACAAGAGTGTAAGCAGGGAAGAAAATTAATCAGGAGTTTTAGGAATGCATCTAGAGCTCATGAGGACTGGCATTAAAGTAAAATCAGGAGCGAGGGTTTGGAACACAGTGGGAGGTAGAAATTTGAGTTTGATTTTTCAGAGAGAGGGAAATCCAAGGAGCCATAACTTTAGGGCTCATGGAGTCATTCACAGATGGATGGAATGTGGGAAGAAAATGAGTGTGGTTTAGAAGGGAGGGTGATGAGTCCACTTCCTGAGCTGAGAAAGTATTTAAAGCTGATGAGTTTCACGGGGATGGTACCCTACAGTGCTTGAATTCATGTGTGTGTATTTGGGAAAAGAATTAGCGTAAAGATAGGGTTCTGGTAATCATCCACATGAGACAACAGGAAATGATGTAATCACCGTAGGTGAGCGCGGGTCATACAAAGGGTGATCAAAACATACCATGAACGTTTACATGAATGTTTTTAAAATTAAACAGCCATATCGACATTAATCTCCCTAAAAAGACTCCTGTGTGCTTCAAACACATTTATTTCACAACTCTTGGTTCTTTCTGAAGCAGTTCTCAAAGTTCCGCTTTGTGGGTGTCTTTATGAGGTATGATTAAAAAAAACATACAGTGACGCTGCTATTGTAAGACATCCGGGCTTATGTAAACATTGCACACCACAGGTATCTTCATTGCACACCACAGGTATGCTCTGAGACTCTGATGTCTGGGTCTTCCGTATTGCAAAGTGACTGCAAAACACTGCTTTGAATGGATTCTGGACACCGAGGCAGTCCTGCCAGTGCCGCTGAAGACATGCACAGAGCAGGACTTTCAGATGGGCTTCAGAAAGTGGCAGGAACAGGGGGAGAGGGGAAGGGGAAGTAGCAGCAATGTACCTTGTACTGTAACAAATTTTTAAAATTTGAACATTTATCCTTTTTTGTTATTATTTTAACTTGCAGTACTGAGAGGAGCTGGCCAAGGATCAAACCTTGGGGAAGACTTTCATGTTAAGTGCAGAAAAGGAAGAAGCATTTCATGAAAGAGAGTGAGGGTGAGCATTGAGGAATGAGAAAGAAAATCAGCAGAGCACAACAGAAGCCAAGGGAAAGGGGATGGTTTGTTTAAAATATGTAAAGAGCCTAAAGATCAGGAGCCATTACTGGACAAATGAGAGGTGACAGTAGTTGGAAAACTTCTGTATCTTTCTTACCATTACTAAATTAAATCACAGATGTGAAAATGCTCAGCTTAGGTCTACTACCCAACATAGAACTTCATATACATCATACTATTTCACATTTTTAAAAATATTTTTTGATACAAAGTCTTGCTCTGCAGTTCAGAGTTGGGGATCCTCCCATATCAGCCTCCCCAGTGCTGGTATTATACAGGCATGCACCGCTATCTCTGGTTTCAGCGCTTACAAGGTGCGCCCAGAGGCCCTGCACAGAGGCCCTGCACAGAGGCCGCTATGTCCCGCTGAGTTGGAGTTCTGGCATTTCCTTACTTTTCTATGTCCAGAAATTGGATCTCTCTGGTTGTCATCCAAGAAGGATGACATCCCAACATCTACCATTTAGAGTTGCTGGCCTTATTTAGTCTACTCTGGCTCTTGTGGGTTCTTGATAAGGACTTATGTGTTTGCAAGGATCTACTGAGGACACATATATGACATGCAGTATCAGAGATTGAACCCAGACCTTGCACTTGCCAGGAAGGCGCTGAGAACATGAAGCTACGTCCCCAGCCCCCACATTTCTTGTTTTTCTCTTTTTGTGTGTGTGGGGAGAGCTCAAATCAAACTCATCACCTTACAGTTGCCATGCAAGCACTGCACCACTGAGCTGTCTCCAGTCTTCTTTCTTTTACAACTGAGTTAAACGCTTTGAGTTTCATTTTCTCTATCTTTACATTGGAATGAATATTACAATTTAACTTGGCTCTTAATTCTGCATCCAGAGCTTATAGGGACTGGAACTAAAGTAGTACCAGGGAGAGAGTGAGCAGCTCTATAAACATTGCAAAGCAGGGAAAGCAAGAATGGGATCAGTCCTCTCAAAAGGCTTTGCATATTTAAAATCAGATAATTATGTAAATAGGCTTTAAATATTCTAGTATCTTTATAGCTCTCTAGTACCACTAATTTCTAAAAATGGATCTCTAATGTCACCATTTTTCTTGGTGGATCTGTCTGTTTTATCTATATCAGTATCTGAAATTTGCCCAAAGGAATCACAGATCTATTTACTATGTCTGCCAATTCCTAGACATGCTCACTTCTCTCTCTCTCTCCTTCTCTTTTTCATGTATTTGGTACAGGATCCTGGGTTCTTGCCTAAGCAGGTGCTTACTCCACTGAGCCACATTGCCACGCAACACACTCAGTTTCAAACATTCAACATAAATTTACTGATTAGCTACTGTATATTAAATACCAATCACCTTGTACCTTTTTGCTCAATTCTGTATTTAAGAGTACCACCTTTATCCAATGGCATTATACCTGGAAGATCTCTTGAAACATTCCACTCTAGGAGTGCATTTCTTTTTACCTGTCTTGTAAAATTGGCGAATAAAGCCAAACACAGCTTCTTTCTTGTGCCCACTTTGATGAGTGCCTCCTTACTCTGAGTGCTTTTCATTGATGCTCTCTCATTCCATTTTCCTACCACCTTTTCTTCTCCAATCAGCCTTCACTGACACTGTGGACTGCCTTTAAGATATACAGAGATGTTTCCCCTAATGCTTTGGAATCATACCGCACAATTTAGGTCAAGGCTATCACTGCTCTTTTACTAGCTGCTAAGAGTTTCCCATGTGTAAGATACATTTCCCCAACTATTGTACAGAGGGAAAATGATCTGAACTTTTTCAGCACAGTTTTCATCATCAACTGTGTTACTATTATGTTTGCATCAAGCTTGATAGGATTAAAGTAAATCACCTAACACTAATGAAATAGTTATTGTTAATTGAAATGAAAGACTTTATACACAGTCTTGATATGTAGCTGAGGCTGGCCTCACACTCACAATGGTCCTTCTGCCTCAGCCTCTCCAGTGCTGGGATATAGTTGTGCAGTACTATGTTTTGCAAAGGAAGGTGTGACTACACAGAGGCCGCTGCACCCCACTGAGTTGGAGTTCTGGCATTTCCTTACTCTTCTATGTCCACAAATCTGATCACTCTGGTTGTCATTCAAGAAGGATGACATCCTAACATCTAACATTTAGATTTGCTGGGCTTATATAGTCTACTTGGCTCTTGTGGGTTTCTTGATAAGCACTTGTGTGTTTGCAAGGGTCTACTAAGGTTAGAAAGCTGATGGGATTTCTTGAGATACCTTTTATTTGCTTTCAGTACATAGTGGGTAGAGAAACAGACACTTATGATATGGAATTAATGAAATCTAACCTGGTTGCATGAGCCTAGGAAGAAAGATTAAAGAGACCTTAAAGAAGAGCTCACAGATGAAGGATAAGCAGATTGGGAAAAGAGGGACTATGGAGCTGTCTTGCAGTTCTATCTAGGAATACAAAGGCTATGCAAGGAGGTGAGAGGAACGTCACAACTGAAGGACTGCAGGTGGGGCAGTGTGGCTGCAGCAGAGGAAGGAGAAGCACATGGTGACAGAAAAAGAACAGAGACACGGAGTTCAGACTGTGAAGAAACTTCTGTTATGTGAAAATACTGCCACATCTCCTCACCCAGGTGATGTTATGTCAGTCATCCATCAATATTTAATGAATTTAACAATGCAGAATGAATTACATGTGGACCTCGGGGTCATGAAGTTTTCTCTCACTATGTTGATTATATACTTCTCACTACATTTAATATCTGCCTTTACACTGATCGCATATACTTCTTCAAAACCTTTTGGAGTGACTTGGAGATAGGAGGTCATTCCCATGGCAAATGTAACTCCGCAGGTTTCAGTGAGGTTAGTAAATCACATGAATAATGCCATTTTTACTTAGATAAGACTTTTATTTTAGCATACTTGAAAAACTGCAAGGGAAATAAGATGGCATATTAGAGTTGATGTTTGGTAAGAGGTGAATAGAAAACTATTGCAATAAATTTTTAAGTCAAGAACAGTTTTATTCTGAGTTTCTAAGTTTAGTAACATTCCACTCTTAATGTCCCCACCTCATGCAAGGCAAATAGCATTATCTCATACTTGATGAACACCAACTCTTCGTAGCCTGTTTATGGTAAAAGGTGGGCACAGTGTACCAAGATTCTGGGGCACACAATTTTCCTTCATAGTGTGCACCTCACAAATGCTTAGATTTAGGAAACTGTGTACACTGTGAAAATAACTTTGTATGTGTCAAATACAAATCTGTTTTCTTAACCCCAATAAAAGCTATGAACAAATAATACTAATGCAATGTTGGTATACTGTTTTATCTGAATTATTGCATTAAACCAAGTGACTCAATAGTATGGTCAAGCATTCAGAAAGTAATATGTGAAAGAAAGAAAGAAAGAAAGAAAGAAAGAAAGAAAGAAAGAAAGAAAGGTGTGACATAAAACTTTTCACAGTGGCTTTTATAAGAAAATATCAGTGTGGGCCCAGGGATATAGCTCAGTGGCATAAGCAACTGCCTGGCATGCACAAGGTTTGGAGTTCAATCCCCGGTACTGAAAAAAAAAATCAGTGTGAACAAATACATTGCAAGTAAAACTTTATGACCAATGAAATGCTCTAAGTATATATAATGTGGCTCTTTGAAAACCTTCAAAAATATATTTTAGTCTGTATGTGTAAATATTCTTTGACCAACAATACTGCTCCTTTTGAAAATAACTCTAAATATAGGCAGAGGCCCTTTTGCACTTGCTGTGCCCTTTGTTGGGAAAGTTCTTCTGTAATCTGTAACAGCTGATGATTTCCTCATTCCCCTGTAGTCTTTATGCAGATACTCTGTCTCAATTATATTTTTCTTAGTGATTTTACTTAAAATTATGGCCAATGCTTATCTATTTTATTTTTGTACATCAGCTCACCATTATCTAGCAAATATAGCTTACTGATTTGTCTTGCTGCTTGTCTCATAGAGGAACATAAACCCCATAGGGGCAAAAATCCGTGTTTCTGTGCTTCACTGCTCTATCTCTAACATCCAGAACACTGCATGGTAAATAATAATAGCTTGACATACATATCTCCTTAATTAGTGAATAAATGCATTTTCATGCGTGTTCTTTGTAGTTATTTTTTTAGGTGGCTAAATATCATCTTAAATATGGAACAGTTGAGACATGATTAAACACTGTCTTCACATTATAGTCTGTTAATCAACTATTAGCTGAGGTGTTTACAAATATTTATGAAAAAAGAAATAATGATATTAAAATCATTATTAGGTAAATTCCCCCAATAGGCATAGAATATGATTAGAACTAAATTAAAAAAGGGAAAGATCTAATCTGAAAGTAATAGCCGCCACAGGTGTGACTTACGGGCATATTTTTCTCTACTGCTTAAATAGTAAGTTTATTTAAAAGTTTACATTATTGACATATTACATGGACAGAGAATAAATGAAAAGAAAATACCTTAAAATATAATTTGAAAGTGCGTAGGGAACCTTGGGTACGGTTTCGTTCACAGTGAAAACCGGGAGGGGTATCTGAAAGAATTTATGTGTCTGACTAATAGGAATTGCTAGGAATAAAGTACTTTTTAAATTTCAAACTTGAGCCTATTATATCTAGACTAAGGAAAAATGTCAATTGCTGTGTTTGAACCAATTAAATGGAAAACAATGATTTGCAGTTTCAAATAGTTAAGGAAAGTACAGTAATCACGCATCATGGGTATCTGCTCGATAGTCAATTTACCAGTGTTCATCTTTTCATGGAGAATTCTGCAGTCTAAAGAAGCCATACTTGAACTGGTACTTTTTATGTATTTTTAGCCTTTGTTTAAGTAGTACTTTTGACCCAACTTCTTGTGAGTTCTTAATAGCAACAATGGAAGTAGTTCTTTTTTATCAATGTGTTCTCTTTTTTCTTCCCAGGGAATATAAAAATCTCTTCACTTTTGAGACAAGACACTGACTATGTTACCCTTTACTGGAAATATGAAATTTAAATTTAGATTTAAATTTCTATATTAAAAAATGCTAAAAGTAGCCTAGTGAGTACTGCTTCATTCTTAGTTAATGATTAAAGCACAATATAATATATTCCACTCATTCAATATTTTAAACATATCATCTTGCAATATTCATAGAGAACGTCTGTATTCAAATATACTCATAGACACTGAATTTTCTCATGGTTGTGTTGTAAGTAATCTCAGGGAGGAAAGGTCAAAAGTGAAACAGAGCTACAAATGCCTTCTTGAGTTGTTACCTTTACTTTTAATTTTACTTTTATTCAGTGGAAGATCAGTGTGAGCGGTTAAATAAAATACGTGGACAGATTCTCTTTAACCTGCTTAGGGCTTCGGGTAGTGGAGATGAAAGTTTGCACATGTGCGTGCAAGCCTCTGTTCAGCTCACATTTAAACACTGGAGGAAAACCAGGTGGGAGTCTGTAAACCACAGGGAAGAGGAAAGAATAGACAGAGGACGAAAGGAGAACAGCAGAAAGCTACACAATAAAAAATAAATGATTTCAAGTAATCACAATTTCAAATTATCTAGTCCAAGAATACTAAAACACTAAAGCCATTCCAGGGTGTTACGCATCATGTCTACGTCTCTCACCACCTAAGCTTCCCGTGGCCATAGGTGGAGCTGTTCAGAGGTGGCTGGATCTGAAGTATCTGATGCTCGGATTGAGGATGTGATGTTGGCACTGGTTCACGGTGCAGAGCTAAGATTAAGGGTCAGCCATCTTGCATGTGAGTGAGTAGGGGCAAGAAGGCCAGATAGAATGTAAGGGACAGGAGGAGGGATGCCATTAGCCTCGCTGCAAGCCGTTTACAGCTTCTTTACTATTTGCTTGCTTTGCTGCCTTTTGCCCACCATGCCCTGTTCCTCCTCTGCTATGCCCCTATGCCATGCTACCCTGTCTTGGAGCCAGCCACCCAGCTCTGAAACCTCTACAGACTGTGAACTAAATAAATCTTTTCTTCTTTAACTTTGGGGGACAGGTATTTTGTCTCAGCAGTGAGAAAATAAACTAAGGCAGTGGGCAAATATTATTTAATTCTCTCAATGTGAAGAAATTTCAATTTTACTTTTAGAAATATTTTCCTCGAGTATCCAAGTCTTTGTGTTTAGTATTATTCTATTAACTAAATGACATATCTTTGGACTTTTCAGGAAAATGACTCTATAATAAATCAAGGTTTCCTTGTACGATAAAATAACAACGGAATATGTATACTCTTTCAAGTTCCACTGAAATTTCTACAGCTTGCCATGATAGAAGAAGGTACAGAATTTGACAGAATTAAACCACAATTTTTTGGGTAGTCTCTATTAGAAAGTAAGGATGAGAGGCCAGGGAAATGGCTCAGTAGAGTAAGTGCTTCCCTGGCAAGCGCATGGGCCTGAGTTCAATCCCCTGTTCTGCAAAAAAAAAAAAAAAAAAAAAAAAAAAAAAAAAAAAAAAAAAAAAAAAAAAAAAAAAAAACAAAAAAAAAA
>PVKA01033371.1:0-24449 GCA_004027165.1 Ctenomys sociabilis
AGGCTTTGAAATGCTGTTGTAACTCTGACTGCTGCTAAATATTACCTAGCACAAATAGGTATAACTTGATAATGTACCTCTAAAGGAACAAAGCTATTAAACTTTCCCTTTTCTTACTAACTCGTAAAATATAGGCATCACTGGGTCTTACACTCATCCAGGGGCCACAGAAAGTCCATAGAAGTGCTGAGTAAAGGGAAGAAAATCACTGTAATATAACATGTGTGTGGCAATGTAATTTTTGAACCCAGAAATCACTTCTGTATTCTGTATTGTTTGGTTCTGGAGCTAGGGAAGGACACACAAAGGTAAAAAGTTGTAGTGACTGTAATAAACTCTCAAAGATGCCTATAACTTACTTTCTGAAAACTGTAAATATAGGTCTTATAAAAGAGACTTCTTAGATATGGAAGAAAACTAAGCATCTGAGGGCCGGGGAGATGGCTCAGTGGGATAAGTGCTCCCCTGGCAAGTGAAAGGGCCTGAGTTCAATCCCTGGTTCTGCCAAGAAAAAAAAGAAAAGAAAAAGAAAACTAAGCATCTGGTGATGGGAGGTTACCCTGGATTATCAACTGAGGTAACTATAGTCACAGGGTACTTATAAGAGGGGAGCAGGTGCATCAGTGGATAGATAAGATAACGAAAGCAGGATGCTGGACTGATTCAAGGAAGGGGTACAAGCCAAGGAGTACAGTGGGGCTTCTAGAAATTAGAAAAGCTTCTGCAACAGGAACCTCTCAGAGCCTCACAAGAAATCATCCCTCTGGCACCTAACTTTAACTCAGTAACAGTGGTTTTGTATTTCTGATCTGCTCAACAGAAAGATAATGAATGTGTTATTTTAAGTCACTGAATTTATGGTAATTTGTTATAACAGCCCTGGAAAACTAATTTACAGTGATATCTCAGTTGTCCAATGACTCCAAGCTCAAACTTTCTGCTACTCAAACAGCAAAGTTTAAAGAAAAAGAATCTGCTCAGTGTTCATAAAGTTGTTCAATAGTCAAACTAAAGATCATATTTGAAAAGACTTTCACAGGCCAAGAATAAGTCAAGCACAGTGTCTCACCACAGACATAAAGGAATCATGCTTCAGTCTCAGTTTGTTATGAGATTCGGGTGCCAGTGTATTAAGTTTGAGATTTTCCAGGTATGCCTATCCTGGGTCTAGCTGTTGTGTTCAGTTCCTTTTTTGCTGCAGCTCCTTTGGTTCCCCTCTGTTGGTTCCCGGGGTCAGCCCTCCTGTGTCAGGCAGGGCGTTCCCCAGGTGGGCGGGCCTGTGCTTTGGTGGGTCTTCTGGGCTCACAAAAGGATAGTGGATGATCTTATTCACTGAGTAGGCTGTACTAGGTAGGCCAGCCTGTGCTGGGTCTGGGTCTACAGGCCGTAACCCAAGAAGGCTGGGAAAGGTCCCTCTGGTGCAGTGGGCCTGGAGCCCTCACTCACAGGCCAGGCTGTGCTGGGTTTGGGTCTGTGGCGTTGGACCGAGGATTGCTGAGAAATGTCCCTCCAGCCTGGCAGGCTTGGAGTTTCACTCCAGGCCGACCTGCACTGGGTCTGGGGCTGTGGGGTGGGACCGGTAATCACCTGGAAATGTTTCTCTGGCACAGTGTGCCTGGAGCTGTCACTGGGCCACGGGGGGTGGGGGGCAGGTAATCCCTGGGAAATATCTCTCGGGCATGGCGGGCCCGGAGTTCTACACTCACTGAACTTTGATGCCCAGAGTCGGGCAAATTCCCACTCGTTCAGCGGGCTTTAGGGCAGGGGATCCGGGGAGGTGCTGGTGAGTGGGTCCTGAGATTTCAGGTCAGTCACTGGCTTGGAGGGCTTTGGGGCAAGGATCCAGGTAGTGCACGTGGGAAGAAGCCAATGGTTCTCCCTCAGACTCACCACACTCTCACTGATCTGGAAATCCTGGTGAGTCGTGCAAATTCCCACTCACTCGGAGAGCTTGGGGAATGATCCAGGAGTCCCCTGGAGTCAGCCGCTGCCTCAGGCTGGTCTCTAGCTGGGTGGCAGGACAGGATCAAGTAGGCTGCTGGAGTCAGCTTTGCTGTGTCTGGCCGGTCTCTGGGGCTGGGCAGGCGTGGGCGGGATGAAGGAAGCTCATTGTTTTAAATATGTTAGTCACACAATTAACTTTCCTTACTTTCAGATTTTGACTGATTCCTGCTACTCCATCATGTGAAAGGAGAAGTTTCTATAGCTGTTTAGATTTCCCAGGTATCTACTGACTGTGTCTACTCAAATGGCAGAGTGTCAAGGGCTGGAGCTGGAGCTCGGTAACCATATGCTTAGCATACTCTGGACCCTAGGCTTGAGCCTCCAAACCACAAACTAGAAGTAAAAAAGAGAACCAATAGTTCTCTCTGTATATAATTTAGTGAAATTATACTTACATTCATAATGTAAACCACAGAACTGTCTTCATTTGAAAAGCTAACAATCTAGTGGTCAGAAATATAACTCATCAGCATAAACACCTGCTTGACAGGCATGAAGTCCTGAGTTTGATCCTTGGTACTGAAAAAAGAAAAAGGAACAAAGAAGAAAAGAAAAGCTAACAATCTTAAAAAACGTGTATAGAGAACACCTATACTAACAATCTTTAAAAATGTGTATAGAAAACACTATTTTTTTTTTTTTTTTTGCATTGGGGATTGAACTCAGATACCTATTTCAATTAATGACAAGAATAAAAAGGTACTTCTTAGTGTCTTCTCTCATGTTTTCTTCCAGATCTAAGGTAGCTAACCCTTTTTCCCTCTCAGAAATTATCTCTTAATTAACCTTACATGACTCTGTAGCTCAGTGGCATAAGCACCTGCAAGGCAAACACAAGGTTCTGTGTTCAACCCTAGTACCAAAAATAAATCTGACAAATCATATCTTTTCCCTCAAGTCCCATTAGGAGGATAGCATAATAAAGCCAACTTGTACAGGCTTAGGAAATGGAAGTGACCTTCATTAGTCACGGATCTGTACTAGTGCTAACATTTATTTATAGCCCCAAGTCAGTGCAATGGCACCTTCCTGCTCATTCATGGACAAGTATACAGCCATGAGAACCTATGTTATCCAGTGTGCATGGCCTAGTTCGGCCAGGACAAGATGATGCTGTACCTTCCTTTTTAAGATCTCACACTATAAACCAGTGTCATTTTTAGGGTCTATTTAGTGTCACATTTGCTGCATTTCTGTACTTTCTGTTGATGCAGTGCCCCACCTGTACTCAAGTACCTCTGCAGTGTTGTACAGTCTTCCTGAATGCAAAAGATCACAAGTGCCTCACAAAGGAAATACATATAAGCTTCAGAAAGCTTCATTCAGGCCTGAGTTACAGAGATGTTGGCCTTGAGTGCAACGTTAATCAGCGATGTCTATTAAATAAAATATCTTCATACAGAATCCTCGACATATTATTTCTTAGAATTTAAAAATTACTATTAGGACCAGGGAGATCACTCAGTGGCTTAAGCACCAACCTGGCAAGCACAGATTCTAAGTTTAATCCCTGGAACCAAAAATAAATAAAATAAAATAAGGCAGTCACATTATTAGGGCTCTTGGGACAGCTCAGCTGTATAAAATGCCTGCTTAGGCAAGCTTAGGCAAGTGCAGGGACTGTGGTTCAACCCCTAGTACCACGGGCTGAGCCCACCCCCCCAAAAAAAATTACTGTTTTATTCCGTTTGGGAAGATTACTTTTCATCCTTTCTTAAGACTGACTTTTATAAGCTATTTTACCACTTCCACAAACCTTTTGTAAAGCTTTTACTAAATCTGCATAATCTCCTGTTCACAGTTCAGAATTTCTTACGAGTACTTCTACAGCCTCCAGAGCTTCTTTTCTCTCTTGCCAATTTTTTGCCTCCTGCAAGACACAGCACGAGTCACTTATACAACAGAAAATAAGAGAGCTGAATAGTATTTCTCATACTCTACTAATTCAAAGACATTTTTTGTTTGTTTCTAAGACATGGTCTCACTATGTACTTTAGGGTGGCCTTGAATTTGCAAAACTCCTGCCTCAGTCTCCTAAATGCAATATTTTTTTGATTTTAGAAAAAATTTTAAGTTATTTTTTAAAAACTGCAAAGATATGTAGCCAATAAAGCTACTTTGTTCATATAAGTTTTGTTGACATATAAAACATAGAAGATTTCATAACCCTAAAGCTGTGATGATCACCACAAGCGTCACAGTAGATCACTGGTTCTCTTTTTGCTTTTTTTGATAACAGGTATTGCACTAGCCAGGACCTTGCACTAGCCAGGCAGGCACTTATGCTGCTAAACTATTTCCCTGGCCTAAGGTCAATAGTTTAAAAAAACAGAATGGTGTATTTGCTATAGGTAGAATGGCAGATACAAGAGAATGAGGACAGTCAGATATGTGACAGGAAGGAAGGTGGTGGCTTCCAATGCCACACACGGTTTTTTAGTGGCCATAAAGTGACTTAAGACATCATCTTAATACCCAGGGAAGTGTACTTGGAACATTGCAAGTTCAAGTTCAGCCTGGGCTACATAATGACTACAAGGCTAATATAAACCTCAAAGCCTGACCTTTCACTTATCTATGTTGTAACCTTCTTACACTTCTCTTCTAGTTCCACATAAATTGTTATAAGCCATCATTCTCCTCCTGTGCTACAGAACACTAGTTCCTTTTTGTCCTGTGTATTTATTTTGGTACCTACTTGAGTTCCTTCTCTCTCATTAGATGCTAGTGGTAGCTATCCTACTTGCTACTTCTACAAAATAAACTTAAGCTTAAAAAAAGAAAGAACTACACAATGAGACCCTGTCTCAAAAAATAGGAAAAGGCCCATGGAAATCATGGTGAGCTTTAATGAGGTTTAATAGGGGAGGATTTGCATTTTTCAAAAATGATACCTCTGATTACATTGTAGAATATAATCAGCAGATGACAAGAACAGGCTGGAAAGATAGCTCAGCGGTGTAAGAACCTGCCTGGAAAGCACAAAAATCTGAGTTTGAGCCCTAGTGCCACATGCTGAGCAGACCCCAGGTTCTCAGTACACCATGCCAGCCCCTGAAAATGGGTGTGGTGGTGCACACCCGTAATCCAGTGCTGGAGAGGCTGAGACGGGGCTCACTCTGAGTCCAAGCTGCACAGCTAGACCCTGTACCAAATACATAAATAAATAGGATTTAAAAAGTAAAAGATTTTTTTTAAAAAAAAAGATAACAAGAGCTTATGGTGGCTATTAAGACGAGACTGTGGGATGGTTCTGTGTCCTTGGGGGTCATTTAACAATATCTAGGAACATTTTTGATGGTTATGGTTTAGTCATGATTGAATATTACTGATCCTATTGGGGAAAGCAACAAATGCTGCCCAATAGCCTACAATACATAGGTGACCCCACTAAAATAGTTTCCTGAAAAAAAAAATCGGAAGCTAAAGTAAAAAAACCTGGACTAAGAGAGTGGCAGGCAGGGGCTTGGGAGATAGCTCAGCAGCATAAGTGCCTGCTCGGCAAGTGCAAGGTCCTGACTTCAGTTCCCAGTACCGCGTGCCGAGCCAGGCCTGGCTCCATAGGCCTGCTGTGCTGGCCCCGGAACTGGGTGTGGCGGCACCCACCTGTAATCCCAGCGCTAGGGAGTCTGAGACAGGAGGATCACTACCAAGTCTGAACGGCACAGCGAGACCCTATATATTTTAAAAAAAGAACAGCAGCCAGGATGGGAAAGAGGAGATAAACATGAGAGACATTCTGAAGTGAAACTGAAGAGTAACTGAAAAAAAAGGTGAAGACAATGCTCTAATTTTGGGCAAGCCATGTAAAAAGGTAACATTTGTATATAAAAAGTAGGAGCAAAGAAAAGGAAGCCACTCATACAGTCTGCTAGAGAGATATTCATGGAGGAGGTACACTGGGCAAGTAATCACTTAAAACAAAATAAGTGAAAGAAGTTTAGCCATCACTCACAATTTTGTCATAAAAATCTTTGGGAAGTTTGGAAAGGATCTCTACTGCTTCCAAAAGTTCATAAGCATCTATTTGTGGCACCTCATCACCATTGTCACCACCTTGAAGGAGAAAAACAAAACAAACCCTTAAAATATATAGAAAATTTCTACTACTTAAACAGCTAGAAGTCTAGAGTAAAAAGGAAATCCATGAATTAAGAAAAAAAATTTAGGCAACTGTCCTTCAAACAAAGGGCTTCTATCTAGAGTATATAAAGAATTTTTAAAAATCAAACCTGCCAGGTGTGGTGGCGCATTCCTATAATCCCAGCACTCAGAAGGCTGAGGCAGGAGGATCATCTCAAATTCAAGACCAGCCTGGGCTACAAAGAGAGCTCAAGGCTAGACTAAACAGCATAGTGAGACCCTGTCTCAAAAAAAGAAAAAATCAGATGCCCAAAATTCAAAAACTCAATCAAAATATAGGCATCTGAGATGAATATAACATTTCTCAGAAAAAGAAATACAAATGCAAATATATGAAAAACTGTTCAACACCGGTGGTCATTCAAATTAAAACAACACTGAGATTCCATCTTACCCCAGAAACATTGTCTATCATCAAAAGATCAGTAACAAATGCTGGCAGGTTGTGGGAAAAAAGGAACCTTTTTCCACTGTTGGTGGCAGTACAGACTAGTGCAACCACTATGGAAATCTGTGGAGATTCCTAAAAAAACTAGGATTAGAAGTGCCATTTGACCCAGCCATTCCCTTTCTGGGCACTTTTCCAGGAGAATTGAAAGCATCATACTATAGCAATATATGTGTACACATGTTTATAGCAGCACAATTTGTCACACCTAAATCTTGGAAACAACCCAATTCCCACTCATCAACCAAAGAATGGGTAAAAAAACCCAATGTGGTATTCTTACACAATAGAGATTACAGAGCTATAAAGATAGGTAAATGGAGGCAACTAGAGACCATACTCATAAGTGAAATATATCAGATTTTACCCCTACCTGTAAATCTACACAGGATATTTGCAATCCAGCCTAAAACTTAGATGTATACTCTGATTTTAGGTCTCTTATATGGAAAAACACAAAAACCTATGTAAATTAAACTATTTTGGGATGCGTTCATATAACTAAGTGATGTGAAGTGAGAACTCATCTTGAAGAACTAGCTGTTGTGATTATCAGTCGACAGCTCCTTGGCAAAAATATTGATTTTCTCTGCAATTTACTTTTCTTCTGCCAAATTCCTCCATGCAACTATAAATCAGACTTGCATGTATAGCTTTCTTTTTTCCTGAGAACCAAGGATCAAATTCAGGACCTGTTCACCTAACACAGGCAGGTGCTTATACTGCTGAGCCTTAGTCTCATATGTGTAAACATTATATTGTTCAGTATAAGAAATTGAAAGACTGGTCAAGGAAGATAGCTCAGTAGAATAAGCACTTGCCTGGCAAGTGCAGGGTCTTGTGTTCAATCCCCGGCACCACCAAAGAAAAAGAAACTGAAAGAGTAAGTAAAATCCAAAAGATGCAATAAAAATTGCTCAAAAGGAAAAAACTAGGATGGAGGAAAGATGAAAAGAAGGAAATATTTATACACACACAAGATAGCTAAAAGAATTACTAACTTCTATTAGTTTATTGAAAATGACAGTTATTGCTTATATTGTTTGATCAACTTTACATGCCTATATCTGGTAATCTAAGCAACTACTTTGAAGATAACAATATGCCATATAACAACCACTGTTTATTTCCTACCATCTTGTTTTGGAATTCTGTATTTTTTAAATTGATTTTTTAAATTCTCTTCTAAATGAAAGAAATAAGGAAGGAAGGGAGGGAGGGAGGGAGGGAGGAGGGGAGAAGGGAGGGAAAGAAGGAAGAACAAGGGAGGGAGGGGCTGACCAAATAACTCAGCAGATTAAAGTGAGAGAGAGAAATCCTAACACAGGAAAGACAGAATTATTAGTATCAAATCCAGCTTTGAAATATGCTTACTAAAACATATCCTTGGGGCAGTATTTTGCTAAGTTTTAAGATTCCAAAGCTTAACACTGGCTTACCTCCTTCAGCATCACCATCAGCAGATTGTTGCTGTTCTAATTTAGCTTCTAGCTCTTGGTGGGAACACAGAAATCAAGTTGGTTTAGGAGCACCTGTTGGTAGCTTGACCCATTCTTCTTCTATTTCTTTTAACTGCAAATATACCATATTTTAAAAGCTTATCTACATTTCATCATTTAAAAAATTATGTTTTATATTTACTGATATATTGGGATATAATATCTTTTGTATGTGACACTAATAGGGCAAACAAGAAAAATAAATTTAAATAGTATGTTTAGCATATATATACACACACATATACTAAATAGTATTTATGTCATATAAAGCACACAAATTTAAATTTACTACACCAGCCGGGGAGACGGCTCAGTGTAGTAAGTGCTTCCCCGGCAAGCACAAAGGCCTGAGTTCAATCCACGGTTCCGCCAAAAAAATAAAATAAAATAAAAAATAAATATATTACACTGAAGACACATTACTATATGTACACACACACACACACATTTATGCAAATGCATATCTATGCACTAAGAAGAATAAAGACCACTTTTAGGACAAACTCATGAGTTAATGCATTCAGATATATTTTTTCATCCCTTAAACTCATTTTAAGAAAAAGCCCAATAGAATGAATTTCTTTAAAATAGTTAAGTCTGGCCAGGGAGATAGCTCAGTGGAATAAGTGCTTGCCTGGAAAGCACAAGGTTCTGTGTTCGATCCCTGGTACCATCAAAATAAAATAGTTAAGTCTTGCTACCTATTAGAATTAAGAGATCTTTCTAAATGCTACAGATTTAACAGTAGCAAACTAGAATCCTTTAATCCATAGTATTTAATATGAGAAGACAAAATAGTAGTAAAGTTAGTGATGCTTAGAAAAATAAACTCAAGGGCAGGGGAGATAGCTCAGAGGCGTAAGTGTCTCCCTGGCAAGTACAAGGTCATGAATTCAATCCCCAGTACAAAAAAAAAAAAAAAAAAAAAGAAAGAAAGAAAGAAAGAAAGAAAGAAAGAAAGAAAGAAAGAAAGAAAGAAAGAAAGAAAGAAAGAAAAAGAAAAGGGCCAGCCAGATAGCTCAGTGGACTAAAGCACCTGCTTAGGCTGACACAGGGGCGGGGGCTTGCGCCAGCCCCATCCCTGGGGGTGTGCACTGAGAGAGCAATTGAGATTGGGCATGGTGGCACGTGCCTGTAATCCCAGCACTTGGGAGGCTGAAAACAGGAGGATTGCCATAAATCCAATCTGTAGTGAGGCTCTGTAGACCCTGTACTAAATACAAAAAAAAAAAAAAAAAGAAAGAAAGAAAACTAAACAGAATTCAAAATAAAGAATAGAACTGAGAATGTAGTTCAGTGAGCCAGCACTGGCTTAGCATGTGTGAGGCCCTGAGTTTAATCCCTAACCCCATCATGAAAGAACAACAAATAATTTTATGTAGGGGGGGCCATGTAGGTCAGTGGCATAAGTGCCTGCCTCAAAAGCACAAGGTCTCCAACGCCCAGTACCACCCCCCACAAATTCTATGTAAGGATAAAATATTAGCAACACAGAGGAAATAGTGTACCCTCATATTAACTTCATGCAAAGCCAAAAAGAGAGAATGTACCTCACCTGTACAGAGTTTATATTTTGTAATGGAGGCCTCAGAACATCCCGAATCCATCTTTAAATCTCCACAGCAATTAGTTTGGCTTCATCTCAAACAGCCTTCTCTCGAGATTCAAAAGAGTTTTGGCAACACTTTGATAATTGGTTTAAGCAAGATTTTCGCACCAAATTCACTAGAAGTAAAAAATTGGGAGGAAACATTGTCAACACATGATATGCTGGGGTTGTATATGCACAGTCCTATACCATTTGTTATATAGGAGTAATTCTGTTTGTTTTTTGAGGTAAGATCTTGCTCTGTAGTCCAGGCTGGACTTAAACACTGTATGCATCCTAGGCTGGCCTCATGCTTGAGGCAATCTTCCTACCTCAGCTTCCCAGGTGCTGGGATTATAGGTATGAGCCACCAAGCCCAGCTGTGTTCTTAAAATGGCACCTAAAGAACCTAATATTTGGGATATCAAATCTTCCTCTGACTAATGAAGGAGAAGAAAAGAATTCCTGTGCATACTGTTTGTCTTACTCTATTTTAGATTTTTTCTAAGGTAGAGTTTCACTATATAGTTCACACTGGCCTCAAACTCATGGCAGTCCTCCACCAAGTACTGGGATTACAAACATGCATCACCATCTCATTTATTTTGTTTGTCTGTTCTAGTCTACTTCCGAAAGAAAACAAATGGAATAAGTCCACATGGAAAATTGATAAACAAAGAAAAACCTAAGTTTGATATTAGATATATTACTATAGAAAAAATGATAGAGTTTTAAAAGCCTGTTTTAGGGAAAAGATAATGTGTTTGGTCTCCTGAAGCTACCACTGACAAAGATAATACTAGGGAGTTCTGGTACCTATGACTGAGACTTGTCTCACGGTTCCTCAAAGATGTGATTCAAACAATAGATTCTTTAGGACATAAAAGGAAGTACATAGGGATAGACTAAATATAAGTAACACTAATAAGGAAGACAGGGCTGAGATGGAGATGAGTCGTTGTACTTGCCTAGCCTCTGTGGGGCTTCAGGTTAGATCTCCCTCAACAGGAAAAAAATGAGGAGGAAGAAGATGAAGACCTCTATCTGGAAAGTTTCCCAAAGCCTCATGTGTTTAATGGGCTGGGCTTCTGAAAGGTTGTGGAGCATTTCAGCTCACTTGCTGTTAAGAGGGGGCGTCTGGTGGAAACTGGGGTCTGACAAGAAGAGGCAGGTTACTGGGGGCATGATCTGGAAGAACGTGTCTCCCTTCCGGGGCCTCACTTCACTCTCTCTGGTTCCTGTCTTGCAGGTTCTGTGCAGCTCTCCTCTAGCAGGCCCCTTTCCCATGCTACCCTGCCTTGGATCCAGCTGACTATGGGCTGAAATGTGAGCCAAAATAGACCTCTCTTTCTCTAAGCTGTGTATGTGCAATAATACATTTTAGAGATGAGAAAGTAATAAGACAAAGACAAGAAGATAGAGTTAGCCTGGCGCACACTGCAATTCCAACTATTTGGGAGTGTCAGTCAAGAGGATAACAAATTCAAGGCCAGTCTGGGTGACTTAGCAAGGCTCTGACTCAACATAGAATAAAAAGGGATGAGGATGTAGTTCAGTGGTATAGCACTTGCCTAGTATGCAACAAAGCTCAAGGTTCAATCCCTCCAAACAACTAGATACAAAAATATTTTATATTTTAAAAATTAACTTAGCAATACTAGGAACTAAATTGAACCCAGGGCCTTCACATTGAGCTGCATCGCTAACCCTTTTTATTTTGAAGCAGGGTCTTGCTAAGTTGCCTGACTGGCCTTGAACTTGCTATCCCTTCTGTCTCACCCTCCTGAGTAGCTGAGATTACAGAAATTAGTCACACAGATGGTTCTAACTTGTCTTTTTCCTAACCTTATTATCCTAGTTACTGTAAACATGAAGTACTTAGAGTAGAGCATGTGTGAACCTGTGGTATGTAGCCTGAAACAGATATCATTGAAAGTTTTAGAGTATAAGCTTCTAATATAGAGATATTTATAATATATCCTTATCTTTATTAAGGACAGACCTACCAATACAAGCCCTAGTCCTGATAATTAAGTTAATTCACTAAATTTCTAGGCAAATATTAAGATGTGCATACCGCTTGCTTATTACTTATAAAAATCAGGCCTCTCACACCATAACAGAAATAAGGAAACCTGTATGTCATGAGAATCTAGCCGAAAGGCAAATTTTATAAAAAGAGCACTATAAATCAAGCAAAAGATAATATAAAGCCTTACAATTTTTTATGTAAGTTACCATTATTATTTTTTGCTATTGCTGTGTTTCTGTTTAAAGGCATAGAGCCATTTGCTTACCAAAAAGGTACCTAAAATAAAAGCTATGTAGCCAGGTGTGGTGGTGCACACCTATAGTTCCAGCACTTGGAAGAGGAAGGAAAATTGAAGTGAGTTTAAGACTAGCTTGAACTACATACTGAGCAGCTAGCTTGAACTATAGTGAGACCCTATCTTTTTTTTTTTTTTTTTTTTGTATTTAGTACAAGGTCCATAGGGTCTCACTACAGAGATCAGACTCATAGTGATCCTCCTGTATTCAGCCTCCCAAGCACTGGGCTTACAGGCTTGCCCTACCATGCCTAGTCTCAATGGTTGTCTCAGCACGCCACAGGGGTGGGGCCCAGGACAGCATGCAGAGATCCAATCCAGGCTGCTATGCTCTGTCTAAGGTGAAACCCTATCTTAAGGGAAAAAAATGTGTGTGTGTCTTAGCAAACTGCCACTAAGGCTAATATTTTAAAGTACTTACATCTATACTTGAGGATAGCAAGAAGAAATTGCTTATATACTTGTGAGTACTTTTCTACCAAAAGGCTAATTCTCAATCTGAGAATAAGTCAGAAATGATCCTACAGAGTGGAGAGATAGCTCAGTAGAATAAGCACTTGCCTGGCAAGCATAGGGTTCTGAGTTTAATTTCTGGTATCACAAAAAAAAAAGAAAACAAAAAGAAAGAAATTATCCTGGTGACCTTCAACAGGAAGGAATTTAGAAAAAGTAACACATTTAAAGGCTAATGTTACTCACTTTCCTGTTGTGGCCAAATCAAATTCAACAAGTATCCACTTCTGTTTAATCCAAAATTTCAAACTTTAATTACCACAAATAAAACAAGAAGAAAAAGTCTTACCTTAAGGCTTTCCTCAGTGTTTCTATACAGGCCCCTATGATCTGGGGGTTCTTGTTGGCTAGGCCTTTCAGAAGCTCTTCTTGTACAGCCTTTCCTTTATCGCTCTCTATATACATGAGACAAATCTTTATACCCAATTCCTTGGCTTTGGCTTTAGGTTGATTAAAAACTTTACTTACAACACCTGACACAACTTCTCCTGTGGTTCTGTGATACAAATGACAATCACCACACACAAAAGTCATACTTTAATAGAATTGGATAAAGGACATAAAAAGAAGTGTACAATTATTTTATAAGACTTTTTTAAAGAGAAAAAGAATTTCAAAATAAGATAATAGAGGAGTAACAATGGTTTAATACATTGCACATTAGTTTTAAATTACTCAGTGTACAAAATATCAGCATTAATTACCAAAAACTATTAGCACAAAACTTTCTTTTGAATGAAATAAGAAATTAATGATAAATCTTTATGTATATACATATGTACATATATACATACACTTGCTTTTCCCTTCCTTCTTTTCTTCTCCATTCTACCATCTCTGTTCTCTTCCCTTTTGAGGTTTCTTCCCATTTTGCAATACTTATTATACATTTAAGATTTCATTTACTTTCAGCTTCTCACCACTAGGAAGGAAACATAATGTTTGCGTATGTGCTTTTGGTTTATTTCATTTATGAGTACGATCTGAAGTTGTATCCACTTGCTTACAAAAGTCTCAATTTTATCCTTCTTTATAGCTGAGTAGTACTCTAGATAGAAAATTTCCCAAGCATGGGAAAAGAATCTGATGTACAGATAAGTGAGACATACAGAACTCGTTTACTTTATTTTATTTTTTTGTATTTTTTAGGGAAGGGTCTATAGAGTGTTCAGGGTCTCACTACTAGATCAGACTCATAGTGATCCATCTGTTTACAGCCTCCCAAGAGCTGGATTATAGGTGTGCAGTTGGCACAGCATGACAGGGGATCAAACCCCCAGTCCCTGCACCTACCTCAGCTTTACTATGCTGAGCTATTTCTTGTTTGTTTGGGGTTTTTTTTGTTTTATTGTTTTGTTTTGTTTTTTTTGCAGTACTGGGGATTGAACTCAAGACCTTGCACTTGCCAGCTAATCGCTTATTCTACTGAGCTATCTCCCCAGCCCCAGGCTGCTGAACTATTTCACTGGCCCTAGAACTCCTATTAACTATGACTAAAATAAATCTATTGTATGAAAATACCACATCTTTTTTATCCATTCCTCAGAAAAGCCAGGTTTATGAGGTATGGGAAAATGGATGACTGGAAACTTCTACCACCATAGCTCAAATCAATAGACAAAGAGTGATGTAGGTTGTTTAGTTAGCACTCCCTCTAAGAGATGAGATGCCCAATTTTCATGGGGAAGAAAGGTTTCTAAGATCACATAGCTGGAAAACATTGTTTACTTTTTTTTTTCCTGTTTCTGTGATGCTCAACCATCTTCAGTGAGATTCTGGTAACTCCTTCACTGACAACCAGTTTCTTCCAAAAGTTTTATTAAAAACCTTCTCACTAACCATTTATGATTTGTGAGTAAAGACAAGAAAAAAATAAGTATCAAGGAGCTATAAAGAAATGAGTATATTCTAAAACTATTAAAAATTAAATCTATAAATACATATTAATTAATCTAAATGCCACAAGAAAAGAGTTTTTCACCAGCATTCCTGGGGGGAGGGGACAATACTTACCTTACTGCAACACAGGCATTTTCAACATAAGCAAGTGTAGCTTCAAGTCCTTTCAACTGAACCACTGCATTAGAATCAGTGATAAATTTTTTGATCAATCTCAAAAATTTGGACCATTCTGGTCTTTTCTCATCTTTTATTTTCTGGAAGGTTTTCAGGGCCTCTTCATAACCATTTAACCTTGCTTTCTACAGCTAAAGGAAAAGAAATATTTTAAAGCAAAATTTAATGGTATTACCTATTGTTAATCTGGAAGCAAAAAAAGAACAGCCTACACCAGGTAATTTGAACAAAGGAACTCATGAGTAAAAAAGAATGACGGATTTTAGGAATTGAGGCACATTTACAAAAAATTTTGGGACCAGGGAGATGGCTCAGTAGAATAAGCGCTTCCCTGGCAAGTGCAAGGGCCTGAGTTCAACCCCCGGTTCTGCCAAAAATAAAAAATAAATAAATAAAAAATAATAATCTCAGTCAACAAACTTGTGAATTAAAAAAATTCTACATGTATTTTTTGTCTGTAATGCATAGTATTTACAATTTATTTTAGTCCTTGAATGTTTTGCAAAGGCTATATAAAATTTGCAACAGGCCATTATAAATGTTTTCCATTTTATATCTTTATAATATAGCATTAAAAATGTGACAACTCAAATGTGAGAAATCATCCTGGTGAAACTGTCCATTCCTCAAAGGATGCTGTCTATTGTAATGTTATTTATATGTAGTCGTTAAGCTGCTTTTTTTTTCATTCTTTTCTTTTTTTTTTTTGGTGGAACCAGGGATTGAGCTCAGGCCCTTGCGCTTGCCAGGAAAGCACTTATTCTACTGAGCCATCTCCCCAACACCCCATTTATCACTTTTTAATCAAAAACATTAATTTTAGTAAATTTCAGATATTTCAACTGAGTTTTTAACATCAATTTATTCAACTGGTATTTAATATATAAATTAAAAGCAGTATTAGTCTTAGCCCTTATGGAACTTACATTCTAGCAGTAAAGAAGGGGCCAGGGAGATGGCTCATTGGGATAAGCAATTCCTTGGAAAGCGCAAGGGCCTGAGACCAATCCTCAGTTCTACAAAAACAAAATGAGTACTAGCAGTAAAGAAAAATATTAAAAAATCTCACAGGCCAAGCATGATGGCATACACCTATAATCCCAGCACTGGGGAGGCTGGGGCAGGAGGATTACTGTATGTTTGAGATCAGCCTGAGCTATAAAGTAAGTCGAAGGCCAACCTGAACTGCATAGTGAGACTGCCTCAAAATGACAAAAACAAACAAAAACCCAGGAGATAGATCAGTTGAATAAGCACTTCCTGAGTTCAGTTCCCGGTACTGCAAAACAAACAAAAGCCCCAATCATACAAATCAATATAAAATCAACAAAGTGTTAGGCGCTATAAAGGCAAAGTACACAGTGGCACAAGTGCTTGCCTGGCAAGTACAAAGTCCTGAGCTGGATTCCCAGTACAAAAAAACAAAAGGCAAAGTACATATACTAAAAAGCTACCTGCCTTAGTACTACATTTTTGTAAGAAACTAGTACTTGTTCTGAGCTGTGAAAGATAAATAGTAATTAATCAGAAAAGGTAGGCAATGGAGAAAACATTCAGGAGAAGGACAAGTACATTTTATGACCCTATGGCAGGAAGTTAGCACAGTGCTTCCAGGCCTATAAAGAGAAGGGGAT
The DNA here is from genome assembly GCA_004027165.1 of Ctenomys sociabilis. NCBI lineage: Eukaryota > Metazoa > Chordata > Mammalia > Rodentia > Ctenomyidae > Ctenomys > Ctenomys sociabilis. Next base: position 16,233 of record PVKA01033371.1, read on the forward strand.
ATGGTACAAAATGAACTGCACAGAATTGGAAAGAACCAGGTCACACAGTACTGTGAAGACCAAATGAAAAGTTGTTCTGTTTCTTATTTCAAAAGCATGGGGAAGTCGCTATAATGGTTTCAGGCAGTGTGAGAAGTTAGTTTTTGAGACACATTTGAAATTATTGTTAGGCTCCACTAGAGAATTCCCTAACATTGTTATTAGATCAAAAGAGAAGGGAAGGGTCAATATATGACTGAAAAGTGGAAGAAATAATTGTGTTGTTTGTTTAAATAAAATATATTTTGGAGCAGGTGCTATGCTCAGAGAAAAATCACTTTTCTTTCAAAAGAAAGCAAGCTGCCTAATCTAACATAGGATGCATGGATAACCACTAGAAGATAACAATGTAAAATGTGTTAATTATTGAAACTGCCCTATTAAAATAAATAAATAAAAATAAAACTGAAGAATGAATTTTAGGAACCAAAAAAAAAAAAAAAAACAAAACATAGGATGCTTTAAAAACCTCCAGCCTTCACATACTACAACATGTGACTTAAGTATGACGTAATTAATATTGCAAGCTGTACATTCACTAATCAATTTAAAACAAGTTTAACATTTCAATCCTTTTAAGTTTCAAATGTACAAAATAAATGCAGACATATGAACAACCCAGCCAGCAAAACACACAATATTAATAAAAACTCCTATATTTGCTAATCAAAAATGAGAATTTTGGGCCAGTGAAATAGCTCAGTGGACTGAGTGCCTGCTGAGACAAGTGCAGAGACTGGGGTGAGCTCCCTGGCATGAGGCCACACAGGCCCCACCCCGAGGTGCACTGAGTTGGGTGAGGTGGTGCACACCCGTAGTCCCTGCCCCAGCTGGGACAGGAGGGTCACTATGAGTCTGGGCTGCACAGTGAGACCCTGAACAAAATACATTTAAAAAAAGGAATTCTTCCAGAGATTTGTTTGCTTCTTTCAGGGAAGAAAAGAAAAAGTTCTCCTTCAAATTTAATGTAGTACAGGGGCTGGAGAGATGGCTCAGTGGAATAAACGCTTCCCTGGCAAGCGCAAAGGCCTGAGTTCAAGCCCCAGTTCCACCAAAAATAGAATAAGATAAATAAAATAAAATAAAATAAAAAATGTAATGCATTACACACCAACAATTCCTTTCTTTCTTTTTCTTTCTTTTTTTCTTTTTACAGTACCAGGGATTGAACTCAGGACCCTGCGTTTACTAGGCAAAGTGTTTGTTCTACTGAGCTATCTCACGGGGACCAAAATCTTTTTTTTTTTTTTTTTAACAATCTGGCCTTATCAGAAGAGATTAACATTGATGTTTTTCCCTAAGACAGGATCATGCTATGCATCCACAACAATCCTTCTGTTCCAGGCATGCACCACTGCTCCCAGCTAACATATTGATTATTATACAGGATAAAAGGGAGTGGCTCTGTACAGAACAGAGGCACCAAAGTTCCAATCTTTTTCCTTTGAAATGGGGGCTCACTATGTATTTCAGGCTGGCCTTGAGCCTACTATGTAGCCCAGTGTGGCCTCAAACTTGAGGTGACCCTCCTGCTTCAGCCTCCTTAAGTGCTAGGACTACAAGTGGGTGCCACCATACCCAGTTATACATTTCTATTCTTCAAAACAAACTTTAATTAAAAGAATTGTTAAGAACATAGAATAAATTAGGTGTGGGAGAACACTCCTGTAATCCCATCAATTAGGGGGCTGAGGCAGGAGGATCACTGTAAATTTGAGATCAGCCTGGGCTCTATAAGAGACTTCAAGGCCAGCCTCCATTAAACAGTGAGATTCTGTCTTAAAAAATGAAACAGAAAGGGGCCGGGGACATGGCTTGGTGGAATAAGTACTTTCCTCGCTAGTGTAAGAGCCAGAGTTCAATCCCCGGTTCCTCCGAAGTGGGGGATTAGAATCCATTAGAACATGGATTAGATAACCTGAGAGATTTAAGTAGAATAAATTTACTAACGAGCTGATTTTTTTTTTTCAAAATGGAGGATCCTGGTGCGTTCAAGGCCAGCCTGCACTACATAGTGAGACCTTGTTTCAAAAAAATAGCAATGCCAGGGATAAAGCTCGGCAGCACAACACCTGCTGGACAAGCAAGTGGCTATCAGTTTGATTCTCAGAACAAAACAAAACATAAAAACCAATGAAACCAACTAGGTATACAATTGGAGAAAAAACACAATTTGAAAAAAAAATACTCAGCAAATCCTAAAATATTACTATATACTTAGCTAGCTATATTATACTGTCTACAGCTGAAGATAAAACTACTCAGCTTGTAATTTTAAAGAAACAATTTGCCTTTCATCTTACTAATGTAGTGCTCACTTCAGCAGCACATATACTAATATTTTACTAATGTATTTTCCTTCTTTGAATTCTCCTCATACTCAGATTTTTGTGTTTTGGTCTTACGATGTGGCTGACCTCACACGTGTGACCCTTCTGCCTCCACTGCTGAGTCTTTAAGGTCTATTAACTTTAGCAATTATGTAATTTCTTAAGACAAAATAACTTTTTTCAAATTATTAATTTATTGTGCATGTACCACCAACAGTACAAAGTCCACTCTTTGGTCAGATGCCCAGTTAATGCCATTAACAGAACATCTTGTGCTTTGTTTTTTGTTTTGGCGGGTTAGGGGATTGAACTCAGGCCCTTGCACTTGCCAGGGAAGTGCTTATTCCACTGAGCCATCTCCCCGGCCCCTAACATTTTCTAAAAAAGAAAAAAAAAATCAATCCAAGTCTAAATAAAGGGGCAGGCATTTTTTATTAAGAAAATATGGTTATGTATTTCCCAAAAGAAAACTTAGGTGTATATACAAAGCTGAAATAAAGCTGAAGAACTAAAGCCAGATGTGGTGTTGCAGGCCTTTAATTCTCGCACAATGGAGCTGAGGCTGGAGGATTACAAATTTAAGCCCTACCTGGATATCTTAATAAATTAGCAAGATTCTATATTAAAATAAAAAAAAGCTGGGGATGTAGCTCAATACAAGGCCCTGGGCTCAATCCCTTGTACTATATACAAACCAACAAAGAGCTGAGCTACTACTACTTGGTTTTTGAAAAGGCACAGAGACCAAAATACACAATGCCCAAATCTACTACACTTCAACATATTTCTATTTGGTTTGGAGAAAGTGTAGAAACAGGAAAAGTTCTGAAAAGCTGTCCTGCTGTAAAAGCAATCTTCATCTAGAGAGGAAATCTACATTACTACATGGTCGAGGCTTTTTTTTTTTTCTGAAGTCCTCCTATGTCAAACCAAGAAGACTAGAGGCACATGCTTGGGGGAGACAGTTCATCACAAGTACCGCCAATGCTTCTGAGGGCAGTTTACCTAAGAGACACTATCTGCATACCTTTTCCTTCTTTTCCCTCTGTACTAGGGATTGAACCAAGGGCCGTAGCACTGAGCTACATCCCCAGTCCTTTTTAAAATTTATTTTGTATGACCGGGCCTTGAAAAATCTCTGATTACTTAGGTCTGTGCTCAAACTTGGAATTCTTTTGTCTCAGCCTCCCAAACTGTTGGGATTACAGATGTACACCACCATGCCAAGCTCTTATTGCTGTGCATTCCTCCTTTTCTAGTGTACATGCACATACATTAAAAGGATTTTCTGTTAATTTATCAGTTTATAGACTCAATTAACAAATCTTCAAGTGGTCAAAAGTGTTCTACTATAAGAAAAGTTTTATAGAAAAATCATACTTTCAACTGTTCACCTAACATTCTTTATAGTGTTAACTAGCTTTCTACTCAATTCTGATAAATTTAACTCTAGTCTATGTTTAATAGTATATTTTTAAAAAATTTATATATTTGGTACAGGGTCTCACTATACAGCTCAGACTTGTAGTGATCCTCCTGTTTCAGCCTCCCAGGCCTGGGATTACAGGCAAGTACCACCACACCAGGTTTTGATGGCCTGAGCAGCACACCAGGGATCCAGGACCAGCATGGCATGTGGTACCAGGAATTGAACCTGGGTCCCTACACATGCCTATTCAGGCAATTACATCATTGAGCTATCTCTCTGGTCCTAGTCCATGTTTGCATGATAGTGGAGGTCTGTAATCTTAGCAATATAGAAGGCTGAGGCAGGAGGACCATAAGTTTGAGTTCCGATTGGGCAATGAAGTAATTTAGCCACATTATAAAAAAGAAAAACAAAAGATGCTTATCTATAATTTTAAAAGGGTTGGAGATGTAGCTTAGTGCAAAGACCCTGGATTCAATTACTAGTATCCTAAAAAGTTAAACAGGAGATGGCCCAGGTCACCAGATCCTGAAGTGACCTAGAGCACAGGCCCAGCATGGAACCCTTCAGCATAAATCCCAGCAAAGAAGCTAGAGGCAAGACCCACACAGCTGATTCAGGAGCAGAACATCTTGCCAGTGTGACACAAAGGGTTTGCCTGCAAGGCTGCAGCAGGAAGAAGAGGAGCATAGCAGCCAGACACAAGCCACACCCACCTGGAGGAGTCTGAACTTCCTATGTCAGGACCTGATGTTATGGTAATAACTCTATCTAAGCTGTACATCAAAGGTCAGAAATCAGTGGTATACAAAATGACAAAGAGAAGCAACAATGAGGAGTCTCAGGTCCCAAGTCCACCCAGCACAAATGGAGAAGACACTAGCACAGAGGAAACTGGAAATCACACACCTGAACTCTCTGAAATAATAGCATTGGAAGTAAAGAAACAACTTCAGAAAGGTATAGAAGAAATCAGATCAGAAATAATTTCTGAAGTAAAAAAATGTAGCGATAATTATAAGCAAAGAAGTGCTTCTAAAGAAAACACTGATAAAAAATAAAACAGAATATAGAAATGATGGAACCCCTGAATAAGCAATATAGGAAAGAAATAGAATGTATGAAACAGATCCAAAGTGATATACAGGAAATTAAAACCTCAATCACAAGCTGGCAAATCCGTTTGAGTGAGAGTGAAAATAGACTTTCTAACCTTAAAGACACCATTGCAGCTAATGAGAAAGGAAGGAAAGATCTCTTAAAAACAACTAGGATGCAGGAAAAAATAATTCAACACCTGCAAGACGATGCAAAGATGAACAATGTGAGACTAATAGGCATCAATGAGAAGAAGGAGTCAATACTAATGATATAAAAACAATATGGATGGAAGTAATAGCAGAAAACTTCCCAAATATGGGGCAACAATTTGACATTCAGGTAACTGAAGCATATAGAACTCCAAATAGCATTAACCCAATTAAAACCACTCCCAGACATATAATAATCAAGATCTCAGAAATTCAGCACAGGAACAGTATACTGAAAGCTGCTAAAGAAAAGAAACAGACCACGTTTAAAGGAAATCCCATCAGAATAATGGCAGATTTCTCTTCACAAACCATCAAGTCAAGAAGAGCATGGAGAAAAGTACTTCAAGTCTTGCAACAAACAAACAAACAAACAAACAAAAATAGTAAATAAAGTAAAATACTTCCATGACAAAGAACAACTAAAGAATTTCATGATGACAAAGCCAAGCCTACATAGACTACGAAATGATATTCTAAAGAGGGAGCAAAATGATCACAACCCCATGAATGAGAATGGAAAGAACCCACCAACTAGGGCAAATAATCGGTTATTCTTTTGTGTACAGCAGCAAAATATTTTCATTAGCACACTCTACAAATGAACTTCTCTTGGACCCTATGGGTCATGATTCCATTTGGGTCTACAGGGTAGATTTCAAGGAAATAGCTGTAGCTCAGTCTCACAAGTGACACCCAGCCACCAGTAAGTGTCATGGTCATTATCCATGTCCACAACACACTAGAACTTTGTGTGATATCCTATCTCCAAACTGTCAGAAGTGATGGTCATTTATTTGTTATTCCAGCATTTATCTTATGTTTTATTCTTAGTACTTCTTTACTATCATGAAAACTTTTTCTTAGCAATTGTTTTGAAACACTTAACTTTTAATTAATTAGTATTTAATTTTCTGAATATTGCTTAATCTTAATTTTTAAGATTTATACTATATCTTTGAATTACAATTTATCTAAAAGACATTGCATATTTTCTCTTAGTATTAGGAACTTTAAAAGGTCTATTTCTATTTTCTGTTGACTTTGTATTGTTTCTTCCTTGTCCTTTATACACATATACACACACATATATATGAAAAAAAAAAATACATGTATAGCCCAACATAAGATTGATGCTATTTCTTAGAAATCTTCAATGACCTTTTAAATAAGGGTTCATCTAATATATTTTATATAGTCCTGCATAACTATCACTTTGAGAGCTCTTTATTGTTCATTCATTAGCATACTGCAACTTCTCTTGCCTTATGAATTATGCTCTTTATTTCCTATATGCTACATATGGAGGTATTAAAATTTTCAAGTTTGTATAACTAGACAATATTTTACTTTTAGTTTTCAAAGGTATGTTTGCTAAGTATAAAATTCAAAGAGAGGACTGGGGAGATGGCTCAGTGGAATAAGTGCTTCCCTGGCAAGCGCAAGGGCCTATGTTCAATCCCTGATTCCGTTAAAAAAAAAAAAAATTCAAAGAGGATAGATCTTTTTTTTCTTTCAGTCCTTTAATAAGTCTACTTTCTTACACTTGGTCCTTTATTTCTTTCTAATGTGGAATAAAATGCTATTTAATTTTGTTCTTCCATAGCTAATATTGTTATGTATGGTTTTTAACCATCTTTTTCTTTATAATAAGTTTTGGACAATGTCATTTTTGTGCATCTTGGTATTGTACTTAAATTTTTTGTGCAAAAGCTTTATTTTTCTTGGAAATGTGGTATCATAAGTTGAACTAAATTCAGAAATTTTAAATCCTTAAATATTTATTGCCTACTCCTTTCTACTTCGAGAATTCCAATTATATGAATATGAAAAAAGAAAGGAGCAGTTAATGCTTACAATTTTCGTTTTTACTCTGATTTTTTCCTCTCTTGAATTTCTTATAACTTTTTAGCTATTGTTTTTTTTAAAGAAAACTTAAACATTTGTGTCTGGTAATCTGAAAAACTAATTTGCACATAACATCATGTAATATAGCAAGCACTATTGGATTCCTATTACTTTGTTTAGTGAAATTTTGTGTCATGTGTAATGCTATTTTCTTCTATCACTATTCTGTATTCTTTAAAAATAATAATAAAAAATGCAAACAAACAAACAAAAAATAAAACAAAGGCACAAAAAACTATGATGATAACATTAACCAACAAAATGAGATTTCAAGTTAAACAATTTTCTTAATTATGAATTAATAGGTTAGATGGCTCATTTAAAATACAATTTCTAATCCTAGATTAAGTGAACCAAGTAGCAATAAATCCACATAGTATTTTCAATTAATTCAGTGTTGCACACATTCTGCTCAGAATAAAGTCAGGATTTTTTGTCAGGTTATGCTAATCATCAACCAGCCCACAATCATGAATACATTTATTTCAGTCAAGAGTTGGCATACCTGGCAAATTCAGAAAATAGTGAGTAAAGTACTTTCTTTCCTCTTTACCCAATCTTCCTGGCCTCAGTCGTTTCTCCCATTACTCTAGGGCCTTTTAATTCCATGTTTTATTTGACCATTATTGATTGCAATAATCTCTATATATTACTCTCCATTTCTTCATATGTACATTGAGACCATTACTGTTTGAGATATTCAAAATCAAACTGATAAGTCCTCTGTAAATCTTTTATTAATCTCTCATAACTTTTCCAACAGTGATTTCTAGTTTTAAGCCTCTCTCTTTAATAACCTTCCAATTATTCCTCACTACTCAAAGTATTCCTGAAAGCTGGTAAATTGTGTTGCTTTTGACAGTATTTTCTTAAGAACATTATGTATAAATTATCTTAGAGTTTTATTTCCATTTGTACTTATCAGTAGCCCACATTTGCTTTTGTAGCCTTCCCAAAAGTTGCTGTCTCAATTTTTCCCTCCTTCCTTCCCTTTTTTCTTTCCTCCCTCCCTCCCTTCCTCCCTTCCTTGCTTAAATGATCTTCCTGTCTCAGCTTCCCCAGCACTAGGATTATAGGTGTGCACCACCATGCCCAGTTTCCATGCTGGCTAGGGGCACTGGGGACCAAACCTGGGTCCTTGAGCTTGCTAGGCAGGTGCTTAGACCATTAGCTATCACCCTGGTCCCAAATATCACTGTCT
>PVKA01033372.1:0-24447 GCA_004027165.1 Ctenomys sociabilis
AAATGGAAAAAAAAAGATAAAAAAAAAAAAAGATGCAAGGAAAAGCTTTGAGAGTAAGATACCACCAGGCAAATGTCAGAACTGCAGAATCCAAATAAAGAGCAGCTGTTGGAAGAGCAAACAGTTGCTAAGAGGCAGTAATGGTTTGGAAGCAGCACAATGAAAAAATAGTATTTACAATTATACAATGTCACTAAAAGCACCTTCATTGAAATATATCCCAAACCAATCAGCACACACAGAACGTTGCACTGTGTTCCACAAAGGTCTTTGCTTTTGTGTTCTACTTCAAACAGAAACAAATTTTACCTTTTCCTAAGGGAATGAAGGTGGGATAAAGAACATTTCAGTGTACTTTTTGTCACTGTGATAAATTTTGCAATTAAACTTAATTAAAACTCATTAGCTGCCAAGGGAGTATGAGAAATACATTTCTAAAAATGGAAAATTTCTTTTGGACATATTTTGGAACCAGAGGATGTATTTTCATGAAAAGCTAATCTGCTTTATCAAGTTAACAGTAGTGTTGACAATAACAATTTTGCATATTTTGTGAAAATCCCATAAGATATTAAACAAATCTCACTATTATCTCAAATTACTCAAGTACAAAAATTACAAAAGACACAAAATAAGATAAAATCGCTTTTTTATCTTGGGCCAGGAGATTTTGGTATTATTTTCCTACTGATATGCAATAAAATAACAGATATGGAGAGGTTCCATCCGTAATTTTGATGAAGTGTAATTATACAATGACCAATGGATTGCGCAAGTGTTTCTGTAAGCTTTTCTGTTCCTGATGTAATTTAATTTACTAAATTTGTTGAGAATAAATCATGTTAATAATGACCATCCAGAAATCTCTTTTGTAAAATATTTGTTTGGTCTTTGGCCATTGTTCCTTCTATGTTTTAACTTCTTAGTGTTGTATTTTGTTTTGTTTGCAGTACCAGGGATCAAACTTGGGCCCTTGCCCTTGCCAGGCCAGCACTTATGCCACTGAGCTATCTCCTGGCCTCCTTACTTATTTTTGTATACTCAAGAGTTTTCTTTTAATGCCGTAGACATGACTACTCAATGATGTGTACACTGAACCATTATATCCAAGACAGCAACTTCTTTCAACTTCCTAACAATCTTTCAATGGCACTTACAGTAGAGCAAAATATGGCTAATTTTGTAAACTCTAATTTGTGAACTTTTTATTCAGTATTGCAGCTTGGATCCAGGACCTTCTCACTGAACAATGTTCATAGCATTTGTTTTGTGACAACCTTGCTAATATAATTGGGGTCTTCAAAATTTTTCTCTATTACTTTTCTACCGTCTGTTCCATTGACTAGTGTTTATAATCACTCTCCTTCCATTTATCCTGATTACATTTCTTTTCCCATTTCTATCTTTCCATGCTCAAAATTTAGCTCACTGACACAAAATCTTTCCTCATTTTAATGCAAGCATTTAAAATTACAAATTTCTTCCTAAGTACTCTTCATCACACAAATTTTGATATATTTTCTAATTTGCATTCACATTAAAACGTTTTCTAGTTTTTCTTTCAAATTATTTATAAGTGCATAGCTTCTTCTCTAATAATTGAAGAATCTTCAGTGTATCTTTCAGTAATTGGCTCGCATTTCATTCTTTTGTGGATGGACAAGATATTCTGTAGGTTCTCAGGTTTTTACAAGGTCAATGAAAAGTGATTTTAAATGGCTTCATCGTTATCGAATTCACCATCAATTTGGAACTTTTCAGTCAATACTCTTTTAACCTTCAATCTGTAACTGAAATTGTGTCCTTCTCTAATATGATTCTCTATAAATCCCTCTCAAAAGAGGAATTTTTGTCTCATATCTCCCAGAATAGAGCTCCTGAAAGTGAGGTATATTTTAGTCTTGTCCATGTGGCTTCTTCGAGATAATTCTCCTTCACTTATTGTTTCAGATTTCAATTTCATTTCAGACCAGCTCACTTACAGTTCTTCATATTGTATTCATCTAAGTACTAACTTCATTCATTTCTTAAGCACATTAGCACTGGGATCATTGATATGCTTTTTTTTTCTTTCTTTTCTTTTTTTTAAATGTACTTAGTGCAGGATCTACAGGGTCTCACTACACAGATCAGACTTGTAGTAATTCTCCTGTTTTCAGCCTCACAAGTACTGGGTAAGCACCACCACGACCAGTCTCAATCATTGTCTCAGGGTGCCCTGGGGGGTGGGATGAGCACTGCCTGCCTGGGCTTGAACCCTGATCCTTCTGCCTGCCAAACAGGTGGTTTAATCCACTGAGCTATTCAGGTGGCCCTTGATAAGCTTTTCTAACACTGTTCTCTTAGGCGATTGCTACTGGTGATTACCATATTGATATAGATTATATTTGCTTGCTGGAAGCTCTAAACATCCCTGATTTTTTTCTCCTTTGATGAAGTTGATCTCTACCCAGTTTCAGCTGCATATTATCAAAGTTATCTCATTGATCCAAACTGTGGTGAGGCTGCAAATTACAGCCACAACTTCAGTGTCAGTCATCACCTTGTCTACCCCTTTTGAGTCTCTTCCTTCAAGTCTGGCAATGCTTCTGTCTTCCTTATACCTTGAGTTCATCGCCTGACCACATTTTCAGCTCCTTTTGCCTTTCAAGTCCTTTTTTCTTCCTATGGAAACAACATTTTACAAACATTCTTATTGTTCATCTTGCTTTTAACTTCACTCTGCTTTCCGTTCATTATGTTTGTAGCATGGTCACTTGGTAAAATAACAACTTTCATTACATCTGCATCTACTCCTTTGTGCCAGTACTCATACTACACAGTGAAGGATAAAACATGCAGCCATGTAGCAAATTTTAAACTTATATTCATGGCTCCTTAATATTCCCTAAATGTCACAATATGTATTCCTTGCACTTTCTTCTTTTACAAACTAGTGTATTGTATTTTCTTCAAATATCTAACACATTTTGTGTCACTTTCTTTATGCTTGCTTCACAGGTACAGGGACAAATATGAAATTAATGGTAAACCATATGATATTTTCAGTCTCAAAACCTATACAGCATATTATCTTGGATTTTAGTATTAGTGGCTTTCATTGTTGATACAGTGTGTCAACCTGACAAGACTAGAAGCTTAACTAAGTGCCACGGCTGTTGTCCATCCTAGAGTGTAGAGGACCTGCTCCAGGGCAGGAAAAGAGGCTTGCTGCCCTGTCCCCTTCTGTTCTTGTTGCTTTTACTGTCTTCCACCACCACGAATTGTTGTCCCTCATTCATGTCACCACGTCTGGAAGCCAGACGATTATGGACTGAGACCTCCTCAAATTGTTAGCTAAATAAACCTTTCTGTTTTAACTTTAGGTGTCAAGTACTTTGCTCCAGCAATAAGAAGAGAGTACCTAAAGCAACTTCCTTCTTCTTAAGGTCTTTCTCCACCTCTCTGTGTCTTTCTCTCTGTGTGGGTGTACTTTATTTTCCTCTTTAAAACATTGATTGATTGATTGATTTGATACAGAGTCTCAATAGGCAGCTCAAACTCACAGTGATCCTCCTGGCTCAGCCTCCAAAGCACTGGGATTACAGGCGTGCACCAGCATATCTGGTTTCAGTGGCCATCTAGGCATGGTATCTGTGCATGGTGTGTAGTGCCAGGGATCAAACCTGGGTCCTTGCATTTGCCAGAGAGCCACTTAGGCTACCAAGCTCTCTCCTGGCACTATTTTCTTCTCTAGAGTTAAACTATTTTATAGTATGTTTCACTTATTAATTTCTCTTGGAAGCTTTTAAAGTAAATCTACTCAAACATGGGTTTCATCTTACCACTCTGCTGTATTGGTCTTCACAAAGCCTCCCAAGACTCGCCCACTACTAAGTCTAGTTTTCACTTTCCAGTCTTTATCTTGCTTGACAGTGACCTTGTATAGGATTTCATCATTTTGATTCCCAGGGATTCTTATTTATTTGGCTTCCAGGGATTTGTACTTTCTTGATTTTTATTTTACCACCCTGACCACCTCTAGATGCTGTTCTGGTTCTGTATGTGTCCTCTTCCAGAAGCAGATGCATAGGTTGTGCAGTTCTGCTCATGATGGAAACACAAGGACTTTTTTTTCAAATAGGGGGACATACAAGGAGAAAACAGAAGCCAAAAACAAGCTTTGGAATCTTCCATGTGCAAGACGAAGTGAATTCACATGGCTATTAAGTCTAAAAAGTCAACTCTGCCTCAGCCTTTTAATTCTGGAGAGCTCCAATAGTCTAGGCTGAAACTCCACATATTATTTCTTTCCTCTCTGTATCTACTTCTGAGATGACCTTATCTAACTTTTTCAGTTTAAATTTAACTATGTGCTTCCAATTTCTGAATTCCTAACCTCCTGCGGAAATTGTAAATTGAATTTCCAATTGTTGGAATGCAGGAATCCACTGGTCTCTGGTGTACACCAGAGAACAAAAGTGGCAGGAATGAGGAAAATAGAGAAGAGAAAAGAGCTTGGTGCAAGTGGTAATCCATTTGACTGACTGGCAAAGGGTTGCAGAACATACATAGTAGAAGCGTATGCTTATACCTTCACAAAGTCATAAGACACAATATTTCTTAGTGACTAATAGCCAACCATGTTCAGGCAGGATGTTTTTCTCAGGCCTGAAGTAACTTCACTTCTTTAGCCAATAAGATCTCATCCTGATCTCCCATGTATAAACAATTTGCAGCTTCAGTGCCTCCCAGTATATGAGTAATAGGAATCTCAACTCAATAGACAATAAACTAAGATCTGATATTCCTTTGAAAACTGGCTATAGGTCTTGGAAAATAGCTTGGTGGTCTAAGTGCCTGCCTGGCAAGCATAAGGACCTGGGTTTAATCCCCAGCGCCACATACTGTGCCAGCTGTGCTTTACCACACACCTGTAATCCCAGCACTGGTGAGGCTGAGGCATGAGGATCACTATGAGTCCAAGCTGCATAGGGAGACCATGTACTAAATAAATAAATAAACAAATAAATGATTAAAAATTATTTTTAAAAAAATGCCATATTCTTAATTTCCTTTTGTTCACATAATATACAATTCTATTTCTTCAATAGATAGAACCTAATTTTCAGTGTCACCTTGGCATTTCTCATTCATAACCAACACTATTAGTTCTACCTTCTAAATCCATACAAAACTTCATCTCTTCTCACACTCATCCCTGGCTGTAGTGCTGCAATACTCTTAGTTATACTTCTATTTTGACTCCTTTTACCCTGTTCTGAGTCCAGATTCCAGAAAGATGGCATGACTAATGAGACAGACAAACTTCTCCCTCGAACCTTTCAGTGTGTCTCATGTCATGCAACACGTAAGGCAGACTCTTACCATGTGTCTTGCTATCCACGTTAGATGTTCCATGTTTCACTCCATAAAATTAGCAACAGTAAGACCTCTTAAACTACTGTGTCACTTTCATTTTGTTCCTTGAAAGTACCAGAAATACTCCTCTTTTGTAAATTTCTATTTATTTCCATTCTTCTAAGAAAAATATTCCCCAAGAAATGCTCTATGACTAGATCATTCATTCTCTTAGATCCTTACACAAATTTTATCTTCTAGAATAGATTGAATAAGTGTGTCCCTGCTGATTTCAACACCCCAATCATTAGAATTTGTGAATAATCCCTTTAGAAGGAAATAACAACTTCAGACATGTGACTAAGCTAAGCACCTACAGATAGATTGTCCTGGGTTGTCCAAGCAGAACCATTGCAAACATCAGAGCCCTTATAAGAAGAAGCCAGGTGAAGGAGTACAATGGTGGGTAGTAACAGAGGACGAAAAGGAAGAAACAGTCAGAGTGGTATGAAGAGGAACGCATTACCTGAGGGATAAGGGTAGCATCTGAAAGCTGGAGGACAGGAAAGTTCCTGGTTCCACAAAAGCTAGAAAAGAAATACAGCTTTTACTCTGGTTTTTTACTCAGTCACTTCTAGAACCACATAAATAAATATGTGTAGTATGAGCCATGAAATTTGTGCCCATGTCACTGATCACTAAGAAAACATCATGGCTTCTCATTCAGTCTCCCTTGATCGTCCTCTTCTGGCTGAAAGGCTGATACATTTACTTGTCTCTTTATTTTGATAATACACTCCTGATGCTGTATGGTATGGTGCTGATTTTATTTGCCTCCCTAGCATAGTATTGGACTCCTGCACTGAAATGGGATTTCCATGAATGCAGTAGCTTTCACTGCCTGACATCCCATTTATGACTTTATAGGTAGCAAAGAATCTGGAACATGCCAGTCACACAGTAGGGGATTAGTAAATCTTTGTTAGAAAACAATAAATGAATACGTTAGTTGAAATTACTGTTTCTCTCTATTAAGTGATTTTTATTTCTTTAGCAATTGTGCTGGGGAATCCACTGTCACTTAATAGTGTATTAGAAGAGCAAATGTGTTTGTGTGTGTTCATCTATGTAAGCACACCACAGTAATGCATCTACATTAACCAATTATGATAAATGAATCTCACCATATGGTGATCTTGATGTTTAATCAATGGGACAGACACAACTATACCAAAGAGTCTATATTTGATATCTAATTATGTGTGCCTTGGATATGATGATGTCAGCGGTGATGCTTAGTGAAAATAACATGGAAATACATAATGATAACGGTGACAGATGGTATTGGTTTTTATTTAATTTCAGTGCATTTCTTTTCAGACATGGAAACAACACAGTAAAGAAAATTCAGTCCCCTTGTCTCTCTCCCATCTAACATATTCAGTGCTTTAAGCACATAACCATCCTTCCTTCCCACTGGCACAGAGCCTCAACCATGCCACAGCTTTATAAAAGAATGCATCCCCTTTTAAGCACCTTAGCAGAGTGTCAGTGTCTTAGATTTTGACCTTAAGGAAAACATAAAACTAAATACTCTACTTTCACATGTGTCTGTGGAACCCCAGATTGGAGAAGCAAAGTAGACTTTGAAACAAAGCAGATAATGTTAATAGCTGACTGTATACTGTTGTTTTTTTGAAAGAAAATACAAAAGGAGTAAATCACAACTATATTATTTTTGTGTATTGCTCTTAATACAATGGCTACTGTCTTGTTTTGGGATTTGTCAAGAGGAACAATATAATACAGGACCACATATTTTATAATTTTCTATAATGCATCACCCAAAGAATCATGGACAAAAAGATATGGAAGACCAAAGACTCCAGCTGAGGGCCTGGATCCTAATATACTGTATGAATCCAGCTAAAAACCTGGAGCTCGTAAGGTGCCTCCCACAAGTTCAGCTGAGGCCTGAAGCCCAAAACACTGTCGCATGCTGGCCCGTTTCACAGATCTGTTCTAAAAAGGCCTAAAAGTCAGTGGTGGAAGCTAGCAAGTCAGTGCCAGCAGGGTGAAGGATCTGTGCTAGCAGGCTGAGGAGTCTGCATTAGAGCCAGGAAGCAATGCGCAAGGTGAGAACCAGAGCTTCCCTAAAGTAGTACCACAGCCCTCTTCAACAAGAGTCTTGACGCCCTGAGCTCCTCATATGGTGAGAAAGCTGAGTTCCCATCAGGAAAGCCAATGTGACAAGCTTCTCCGTGTGGCTGAGAAGTGCACCATCTTCCCCTCCACAGCCAGAAAGTGATGGTCAAGATGAGGACCAGAGTTCTCCAAAGGTGAACTGTAGCCATCCTCAGCAACAATGAAGTCCTGAGCTCCTCCGGTGATGAGAACTGAGAACCTTACCAGGAAAGCCAACATGACAGGGTCCACCAGAACAGCTCAAGAAAGCCTGCAGCATCTACCAGCTCCCCAGTGCCTCCTCCAAACAACTTCCCTAACAGCCTCTTATGTTACTGGCAATAAGCCTCAGGCGGCCTCTCACAACCAGCATCACACTAGTCCAGTTCACCTGGGGGCTGCCAGTTGGCCATCCACCACAGCTGCCCATGCTAAATCAATGTGGATTCTCTATTAGCTTGCTAATTACTTAGTCTGTAACATATCCGAGTACATTATGCCATGCCACAGGGAGTACACCATTCCCAGAAAGGTACTTCTTTAGTGATATTTTTATTTACAGAATATTATACAGGAATTGAGATAAGTGTTTCTTCATATTATAGAATTAGAAATGTCTACAGTTATTTCTATTTCTCTATTTAGAGTTGTCTTGAAGGTGAAAATTTAAAGTGGACTGATGACTTTCGGGACAAGGATTTAATTCCCTAACTGAGGTCTTCAAGATGATGCACTGTGGTTAAAAGAAAATCTGTCTGGAATTCTTTCTGCCTGGTATTGCTATCTTTCTGTTAGCTCTGTTCTCACTGTAATTTTACCAAACAGGTGTGGCTTCAGGATATGGAGTGGAAAAATTAGGCCTCTCACACAGTTCAACCCTATGGTTCATTTCACATGATGGTGGAAGAAATCGATTAGCTAGAATCCTACTTGGAAATGAAAAACAGAAGAGTAATAAGAATAGCTGTTCTCAAGCTCCTCTAATTGCACTGAAGAAAGTATACAGATGTGTCTAATGAGAGAGTTATACGCATTGTACACACGGCATCAGACGCCCTTGCCCAGCCCACATATGTTCCTTTATCATGCTTCTCACTGGTGACTCTACTGGAAATGTGGAAAGCGCTCTTACAGACAATGTAGACAGGAATGCTTTCAAGTATTAATAACAACATTACATACTCAAATATCAACTCTAACCTAGTAAATGAAGCCATATCACAGAATGTGCTTCTTTAAGCAACTATCTTCATTTTAGAGATAAACAATACTGAGGGAAAAGTAAAGACAGTGTTTATCCAAAGTCAGTTTCATGGCTCAAGGACAGACCAAGAACCAGACCTCATCCATTAGACCAGATCAATGCCTTCTCTTGAAGATGGCGTATTGCACTGAAGGTAGCATCGTACGAGTATCCAGTAAAGACTTCAAGCTATTACAGGAGAGGGGCTTCAGACAAAATTCGAATTGATGGAAACTTTCCTCTGAAACTTGAACCAAAGCAATCCCCATCTTTTCTTTCCGTACCTCTTCTCTTATAGTGAAGGATCCAAAGAGCACACAAATGGATGTCCCTCTGATACCTGTGGCTTATCAGTAAGGACAGAAGTAATGGAAATCTCATGAGAAAGCCATCTGTTAAAAGATTTCCAATCCAATTTTTGAACTCAAAAGGCTTAAATTAGTTTCAGATTAACATCCAAGTCTTTCAAAGTACATCTTCCCTGATTTTCTATCAGGAGGACATCTGACTCTGAAATTCAGGTTCAATTTTTGCTCCAAGGGGAAAGAAATGGGGGCGAATCTTCAGGATATCTATTGTTGTTTAAATCTCATGCCTTAATTTCTACTCTTATGTCTTTTTCTTCATATAGCTTATTTTTCATTTTACATTTTCATGATCTTTTAAGGAAACAGCACCATTCATATTTGTATGCACAAAGACATGTATACAATGTGATATTTCTGATAAAATAACCAAAACTCAATAAGTCATCTTAATTCCTTTACACAGGAAACTCTACAGTTAAACCCTAAGAGGTTTAGCATCCAAAGATATTCATTCTCTATGTCCTTCAGATATATTATCAGTGGAGGAAAACCATTCTCTGGTCCTCATAGGATGGCAGAATTTTCATTCCTGTTCCCGTCTCTGTGCCTAAAGTTTTTCTCATTGCAACTATGCTTGGGTTGACTGCCAAATTTTTCTCAAATTTCTTTTTAAGCTACAGGTCAGCTGCTATTGCTGCATAACATTTATGACAGGCAAGTGGTGAGAATATTAGAGAGATACCTCCTCTTCAGTCTTCCCTAGAGATTTGAAGTCAAAAGATCAAAAATGTATTTTACACTTCAAGTCTTTTGGGGATATATTACAGATGTGACTGAGTATATTGGGTACTTACAAATTAAATCAGTAGAATCCAGTCTTTTTAAGAATCTGCTGGAGCATTCCATCAAGAACTCCTCTCCTGCTGAGGTCTGGTGTCTGTAGGTTAGGGCCATCTTGAAGCCCTTGGAGTATTGTCAAATTCCAAAGATGAAAGTGTTTCACATCTCACTGTACAAACTGAGGAAAAAGCTAAAAAGGTTTTATGGGTATCTGTTTGTTTTTATGGAACTGATATTTAATGTTTCCATTAAAATTGACCACACATCATTTGCCTCTGAGTGGCACATCTCGGGAAAGTGGTTACTGTTGTGCAAGGGCAAAAGTTGCAAACAAATGGATCTTGTATAAAGCTGAGTCAAGTGAAGATAAACTGAGGAGAGTCCCTGCTGGGAAGCTTCAAATACCAGCATTGGTAGAAAGAAAGATGCTACATCTCTTCCAGCAATTGGAGAAAAGAAATTTTTCTTATTTCATCCACTATTCGTGGTACCCTGTCAGAACAGACTTAGGAAACTAATATAACCCTTTTCTTTTGTTCCTTGTCTTGCCCACAAAACAATAAAGTTATTTCCTTAGCCTATGCCTTTCTTCCTGAGAGCCTTTCATGCAGCAAGCCTTCTTTAAAAACTGTTACAGTCTCCAAATTTTCTTATAAGAGAGCCCATAGCTGCCAAAAAGTAGTCATTTTTATTTTTCCCTGATAAGACATTTCTGGGTTGTTCAAGATGAGGAGTGTCGTATAACTCTGTTTAAATCGCTTGGTTCCTCTGACTCTTTCATATATCACACTACCTGGAGGTTGCTTCCTGCAGTAGAACGCAAGGCTCAGAACCGTTAAATATTGATGTCATAAGGCAGCAATATTTCTGGTTACCTCCAGGCAATAAACAGGGCTAAATGCTTTATTTAAAAATACCTTTGGCCATGTTCATCTTTCTCTTTTTAAAATGTTTCTGTCTGTGTAGTTGAGTAGGCCTCAAATCAACAAAACTAGCAGGGTCAAGGAGATGTCTCAGGATTCTTTTTTATTTTAATCTCAGCAGATGATACCAAATGGCAATCAGCTCACTTGGAAAAATCTTTGTTTTATCTCAAAAGCACTATGAATAACAGCCCTGTGATGTGCATATTTCAACTGGTCACAAGGAAGAGCACATTAACCACTGCCTCACATTTTCTATGTCACTCCCTCAACATTATATGCTCCTTAAATCACACCTATTTTTTTCTAAAGGTGAGTGAATGTTAGTGGTCATTCATAGCACTAAGTGACACTGTTACAATGAAGAAGAGATAGTCTCACTTTTCTTCTCCACATATCTTCCAACCCAAATATGTTTTGCTGAATGTAGATAGATAGATAGATAGATAGATAGATAGATAGATCTGTATAGATATTTTTTCCTAACAACATTTATATTTCCTAAACTT
Source organism: Ctenomys sociabilis (assembly GCA_004027165.1). Classification (NCBI taxonomy): domain Eukaryota; kingdom Metazoa; phylum Chordata; class Mammalia; order Rodentia; family Ctenomyidae; genus Ctenomys; species Ctenomys sociabilis. Next base: position 11,348 of record PVKA01033372.1, read on the forward strand.
TTTCCCAGTCAGCTAAAATCTTATCACATATAAAGTATTCCTGGTTATATTCATGTATGTGATTATGTGGTGGGTCTCCTAAAATATGTGCCACTCTCTCTTTATTTATTTTTTTAATTTAAAGAGCAAAAAGGTAAACATAACAGTGAAGCAGAGTTTTAAAGCAGGACAGTTACAGTAGTCAATACATTGTGCACTGTCTTTTTTTTCCCCATAATTTTACTGAAGAACAAATAGCAATGAGACAGTTTCAAATCAAATTAGTAGGTCAGATTCAATAATTAATACATTGCACACTGTTTTCTTAGTGGTTATTTGTTGTACAAGATACAGACATGATATTCTGTTTACAAACATCATTAGAGTAGATCCCTCTATTCATTGAATTAAGAGAAAGTAGCTGTATATCTTAACTGTTTTGAATACAAAATGATCATTCATTTGTATCCCTTTTTTGTTTGATTTTGTCATTTAAATATTATAGGTGTGTGAATTCAGCAAAATATTCCAAAATAGTCCAGTAGTCCATGATAGTAGTGGGTTTTCCATAAGACTGGCAATGTCAGAAGTTGTTGACTTTAACCTTCTACAGATCAGCATATTAATATGGCTTTACTTTTTCTACTTCATTTTTATACTTTTCTGCTGAATGGTTAAGACTGAGATAAAGCAAGACCTATGTAACAAGAATTGTAGCTTTTGTATCTGATTAAGGTCAGTCAAATCCCCTCAGGATTTATCCTGAGACCCTGTACTGCGGTTTCTAGATCCTTTGTCTGTTTCAGCCATGTGGATGAATCATGGCCATTGCTTGACCAATTTGCTCTCTGTGAAAGCCTGAGAGAATGTTTTCTCTCCATGTGACTCACCTTAGGCACACTACAAATCATTGATCACTTTCCTTTTTGGCCCCATAATATCCTTGACCAGAAAATTTGGGACGCAACTGAGTTAAATGATGTTACAGTACTACAGGTTTTCATATGCCCCGAGTATTAATTGATCTTGAAAGGTTAGGACCAAAATGTTGGCTGTCCTTGTGGCCCTCATTTTTCTCTCATTTTTGGTCTGCAAACTTAGGGTGTTAACACTCCAGAAGAGAAGCTTATTCTTCTTACCATACATCCTGGGCTATTGAGCTTAACCTCATTATCTGAATATCAAACATCTTAGGCTTAATGTTGAACATGTATTTTTCATCAAGTATGAAAATATGGAATGCTTCAGAATCTGTGTGTCATCCTTGCTCAGGAGCCATGCTAATCTTCTCTGTATTATTCCAATTTTAGTATATATGCTGCTGAAGTGAGCACTTCATTGTGTCTTTTTAGTAATTATTCATAATAATTATTCAGAGTATAAGACAGAGTTGATAGTTTCCTCAAACAATGTTAGCACAACAATTTATTTTCAATGAATTAAGCTGAACTAACTGCATGACTATCTTGTGGGGGAGGGGGTATTTCTCCTCCTGTGTTTTCCCTAATACTATTTGTATTTTCCTTGAATAACTTTTTCCTGATCCACATTATTTACTGTATATTCCACATTTTTTTATTCATTCAATTTCTCACACTGCTGAGACAAAGCTATGTGTACGTATGTGTGTCTAATTTATTTCACTTATGAGTATGGCCTCAAGTTATAGCCACTTATATATAAAAGTATTCAGTTTAACATTCATTATGGCTGAGTAGTATTTCAGTGTATTAAAAAACCCACATCTTTTTTACCTGTTCCTCAGTTGATGGACATTTGTATTCTTCCCAAGATTTATCTTTTACAACTTGTGTGCACATGTATTGCTGTGGTAAGATGTTTTCAGTTCTTCTGGGAAATTACCCAGAAGGGGAATAGCTGAGTCAAATGGGACATCTAATCTTCATTTTATATGGAATCTCACACTGATTACCACAGTGGTTTCACAACTCGGCACTACCACTAGCAGTAAGGAAGGTTTTCTTTTCCCTCCAGCCCCTCCAGCATTTAATATTGGTGGATTTTTTTGATGATATCCATTCTTTCTGGAGTGAGATGAAATTTCAGTGTTAATCTCTCTAATAACCAATCATGATGAATATTTTTTCATGTATGTATGTATGTATGTATTTTGTTTTTTGTGCAGAATTGGGATTGAACTCAGGCCCTTACACTTACCAGAGAAGTGTTTATTCCACAGAGCCATCTCCCTAACCCCTTTCATGTTTTATTTGTCATTTGTATTTCTTTATCTGATAAGGGTATATTCATCTAAGATGCCCATGTTTTCATTAGGTCTTTGAATTAGGGGGATCTGATTTTTTTCAGCTCTTCATATATTTCAAATATAAATTCTTTGTTCAAGGAACAGCTAGCTATAAATTTTCTACCCAAGGGATTGACTGTTCTCTCTATTGGTCATTTATTTTGATATACAAAGTTTTATAATAAGATGAGCTCTCATTTGCTGATTTTTTGTTTCATATCCCTTACAGTGTTTTTCTGGTCATGTAGTCACTGCCTCCACATATGACTTAGAGATTTTTTGCTTATTTTCTCTTCCAGTTAATTCAGTGTTTCTGTTTTAGTATTTACATGATTGATCTATTTTAACTTTAATTTAGTGCATGGTGATAGACATTGGTCTAGTTTTAGTCTTCACCACTTAGAAAGCTAGTTTTTCCAGTAGCATTAATTAAAGAGGTTATCTTTTTCCCCACAAATATGTTTGGCGCTTTTATCACAGATATAGTGGCTGAGAGTGTTTGGTGTTGCTTCTAAATCATCTATTCCACTGATCCTTGAGCCTTTTTTTGTCATTACTATGCTGATTTTTGTTACAGTAGCTCTGTAGTATAATTTTAGTTCTGGCATTGTGGTACACCCTGACTTGTCTTTGTTGTTAAGAATTTCTTATGTTATTCTAGCTCTTTTCAAGTTCTAAATGAATTTTAAGAATGCTTTCTCTATGTCTGTGTGGCATGATAGTGGTATTTTGATAGCATTACATTTTGTAGCAATTTTAGGAGTATGACCATTTTCACTATACTGGTTCTTCTAATCCAAAAGCAAGGGATATCTTTCTATTATATAATAACCTCTTCAATCTCCTTTTCTGGGGCATTGTAATTTTTACTGTACAGTTCTTTTAACTACTTTATTAGATTGATTCCTAAGTATTTCATTCTTAGATGCTCTTGTGAAGGGTGTGCTTCCCTTAATTTCTCTCTCTGTGAGTTTGTTCCTTGAGTATAAGAATACTATAGATTTTTGAATGTAGATTTTATATCTTGCTGCACTACAGAATTTGGATATTAAATCTACAAGTTTTTTTATGAAGATTTTGTGGTCTTCTATGTAAAGTATCATGTCATCTACAAATAATGGTAATTTAACTTTTTTCCTTTCTTAACTTTATTACTTTTAATGTTTCCTGTTTTCTAATTGCTATGGCTAAAGTTACCAGAATAAGACTAGTGGTAATAGACATCTTGTTCCTAAATTTGAGTGAAATATTTCAACTCTTGACTATTTAATATTATGTCCACTCTTGGTTTGTTGCAAATGGCTTTTATGAGATTGAGGTGAAAACTATCTACTCCAATTTTATTTTGGACTTTTATTATTAATGGGTGTTATACATTGTCAAATTATTTTTCTGCACCTATGGGGATGATCATGTGAGTTTTGTCTTTGGTTCTGTTAGTATGGTATATTATTTATTGATTTGCATGTGTTGGGTCATACCCTCATCCATGGGATGAATTATACTTGGTCATAATGTATAATCTTCTTGGTGTTTTGCTGAATTCTGTTTGACAATATCTTATTAAGGATTTTCATTAATATTTATTAGGAACATTGATCTATAGTTTTCTTTCTTAGGTAGGTTATTCTCCAGTTTTGAAATCATGGTAATACTTGCCTCCAGAAATTTTGGGAGTACTGGGCTGGGGAGGTAGCTCAGTGTCATAAGTGCTTGCCTTGTAAATGCAAGGTCTAGAGTTCAATCCTCGGTACCACACACACACACACACACACACACACACACACACACACACACACACACCTCCCCCAATAAAAAAGAAAAGAAATTTAGGGAGTATTGCTTTCCTTTCAGTTTCCTTAAGAAGTTTCATCATTAGTGACATTAGTTATTCTTAAATTTCTTGTAGAAATGAACAATGTTGGGCAGAATTGAGCAGTGAATTCTTCAGGGCCTGGGCTTGCTTTCTTAATAAGTTTTTAACTACATTTTCAATGTCATTGTCTTATATTAATGTAATTACAATGTTTATATCTTCCTCATTCAGTTTTGGCAGTTTGATTTTTTCTAGGAATGCATTTCTTCTATGTGTTCATTCTTATTAGATTATAGTTTCTTATAGTTGGTATTATTGATCTCCTGGATCACTGTGAGATCTGTTGTGATTTTCCACTTCAGTCCTGATTGCATGATTTTGTGTTTTTTCATTCCACTTTTTGACATGGTTGACTAATAGTTTATCTACTATATTTTTTCTTTCAAAGAACTAACTTTTCCATTCATTAATTTTTTGTATTTTTTTTCTTTCTCTCAATTCTTAGTTTCTTATCTATAATCTCTTGCCTCCTCCAAGCTTTGGGTTTGTTATGTTCTTTTACTAGAAGTTTGAGATTCAAGATTTGGTTGTTTATTTGAGCTCATTTTGTTTTCTTGATATTTGAGTTCTTTACTATAAATTTCCCTCATATGACTGTTTTCTTTGTATCCTATAAGTTCTGTTATGTTGCATCAGTATTTTCATCTAATTGGATATGTTGTTTTATTTCTTATTTATTTCTTTGTTTATTTCTTTATTTATTTTTGGTCTTTTTGAAACAGGGTCTCACTATGCAGTTCAGGCTGGCCTTATGCTCACTTTGTAGCTCAGGCTGGTCTCTAACTCACAACAGTCCTCCTGCCTCAGCCTCTGAGTGCTGGGATTACAGGCCTGCTCCACCATGCCCGGCTCCTTCATCTTTAATTTTTTGTGACCCACTGGTTGTTTGGAAGAGAGTTGTTTAATTCTAATGTGTTAATGCAAGTTTGTATTTTCCTCTACCATTGATTGCTAGCTTCATTGGGCTATGATCAGATAGCAAGCATGGGATGATTTCAACTTCTCTATATTTACTTATCCATGTTTTGTTAGATAGTATCTGGTCTACTTTGAATAAAGACCCATGTGCAGCTGACATGAATGTGGATTCTCATGTTTTGGGGTGGGATACTCTCTAGACATCTACCAAGTCCATTGGTTCATAGGTTTGGTTTAATACTATTATTTCTTTTATTTATTTATTTTTGTCTAGATGACTTATCCATTTGTGACAATATGGTGTTAAGTTGTCCAAGTACAATGGTGCCAGTACTTACTTGGTTTTTCATGTCTGTTAATATTTATTTATATAGTTGAGTGACCCTGGGTTTGGTCCATAAATATTAATTATTGCTATGTCTTCACAATAAGGGGTATGTAGTGAAATTCTTTAACTCTTTTAGTAAATTTTGGCTTAATGTTTTAATTGTCTGCAAACAGAATAGCTACCAATGCTTTTTTTTTTGTGTTCCTGCAGCATGGAGAATTGTTTTCCATCCTTTACCTTTTAGTCTATGAAATTATATTGGGTTAAATGTGTTTCTTGAATGTAGCATGTTGTTGGATTTTACTTCTTGAGGAGTTGTGAACATCTGAACATCTGTTTCTTTTGACTGGTGAAAACAATATCATTTATGTTGATGGTTATGTATTGGCTGATATTACCGGCTTTTCTTGTTCTTGTTGATTCCCTCTTTCTGCTCATTTAATTGTGTGCCCTGCCTTCTATTGTTGTTCTGTTACTTGTGGTCTTCATTATCACTTACTAATGTGTCTTCCAGAGCATTCTGCCAAGCTAGTTTGGTGGTCATTAATTCCTTCAGTTGTTCTTTGTCATGGGAGTATCCTATTTTTCCATCAATTTTGAAAGATGGCTTTGTGGGGTACATCCATCTGGGCTGAACATTCTTTAGGGCTTGGAATACTTCACTCCAAGCTCTTCTTGATTTCAGGATTAGATTTATTTTAGTCATCACTCTTTGGAGTTCTATGTGATTCACTTATTTGCATGTCAGTTTCTAACCTTATTGACATAAACACTTGGACTTGAATGGAATGAGGAAGTGGTGGGAGAAAACTCTCTGTCCTTGAGTTTGCCTAAAATCAGGATATAAATTGATAAAGGCAAAGTATCATGGCTCAGATCTGTTCTTTCAGGGATAACTAAGGTTCAGTACTAAAGATAGCTTTTGAATTTTATAGGCTGGCAATGTCACCTGAAGAAACTTTCTTGACAAGTTTTAGAGTCTAACCCTTCCCAGCCAGTGCTTCACCTTCCAACATGAAAAGCTTATGGTTCACTATTCAAACTGCTTATACAAGCTGGATTTCAAAGCCACTCCTTTGATAAGTAATCATTTTGAGGGTATCTACCATTTTATATGAAATATGAATTAATAAAATTTTATTGGTTTTCCTCAATATTTTTTGTAAAAGGGTCCACTCTTAAGAATTCTCCCCTGAGTTGATGTACAGCATCTATTTCTATCACTAAGTACTAGTGTGTAGAACATGTAGCTGTAAAAAAGAGATTCCTTTAGTAGTATCATTATCAACCACTTCAAGAGCACATCCATCTTCACTTCTCATTTGTGATCTTTGGTTGAAAAAAGTTTAACATCTGTCTGTGTGATGTTTTTCTCTGGAAGAGGGCCTGTGAACCAAAATCTGGACCTGTGGTCGCCAGACAAGCAGTTGTGCCACTGAGCTATATCCTCAGCCCTGTCCCTGACTGTCTTCTAATCCAAGATGGGGATATCACTTCCTTTTTGAGATGTACCCATGTTTATTCCTTATCTATCTCTTTCTTTAGCCTTTGGTTTATGATTAGCCTCATTGTCTGTCATGATTCCTATTTTTGGTTGAGAAGTGACAGGTTGACAGGTTACTTATTAGAACCTGGCCAAGATTCCTGATTACCTGTGTGGCAGATACAGTGAAAAGAGGAAATAAGAAAAAGACAGTTCTGCAATGTGTGAAGAGGACTGTAAAGGGCAGTACCTCAGGATGGGCAGAGACAAGGACAGTCCGATCCAGCCACTACTTATTAGGTGTTTACAATGATGGGAGAGTCTAACAGAAGATTCTGTTAGGTCTGTGGAAGAATGAGGCAGTTTTGGAATTTCTCAAGAAGGTAGAGATGATCTTATGCTAAGGAAGATCTTAGCCTGGAGTATTTTCTTTAACTTTAGTAATCTTAGTTCAGTCTTAGTGGGTAGCAGAGGATGGTCTTTGCTAAAGAGTTAATGAGAAATCTCAAAAGATTAATACTAATAATCCCAAGCCTCCATTTATCCCATAGGAAAGTATGAAAAATTAGCCATGGTGAATTTGTGGACACCATCCATTCTTGCCTTATCACCTTAATCTTCTTAACATTCTTCAGTTATCCTTATTCTTGTTATTTGTCTTACCCATTCCTTCTCTAGCTCTGGTTCCTTTGCTTTATTCTGAGTTGTAGACCAAAGCATTTGTGTTTTCTCTTTAAAGCCTCCCACTGTTTAGCTTCCCTTTCACGATGTCTCCCTGGCTCACGTCTTCTTTACTAGAATTCACTGCAAACACTTCCTGCTGTTCAGGTTCTTTTAGTTTTAACATCTACACAACAGTTCCTTTTCTTGCATTCACTACCAAAATTTCTGTGGTTCAGTATTCCGTGCACAGTCAATACACTATTAAGCATTAAAAACTCATTCCTTAGCAATATCTAGGTAAAAAGTGAGGACTAAAATGCAGGGTAGATCTGAATGGCAATAATTCCTGCTTTAAATAGCAATGTGATATTCATAAAGTCCTCTGTGTCAGTCTGGTTTGGTTCTGTCTATGTAGAAAATGAATGATAATACTTATTTCAGAGGTCAAGTGTGATGATACATTTTTTTAAAAGACAGTGTGGTGAGGAACAATGGCATATCTCTATAATCCAAGTATTTGGGGAGACTGACATAAGAATGTCAGAAGTTCAAGCCCAGGCTGGGCAATTTAGCAATTCAGCAAGACTGTCTTAAAATAAAAATAAAACAGCTGGAGAAACAACCCAGTGGGAAGACATTGCGATCAGTTCTCAATACCAAATCAGAAAAACAGTGGTGGAAAGGAATAGTCAGGAAAAGAGCCACCATATTCAATGTCAGTAACTTGACAGCTAGTGTCAAAGAGAATTTATAGAAGGAGTTTGGTGATAATTAGATCTAGACGTTTGTTGACATTTATAATCTACACATGTTACTTTTCATGAATATCCTCCTCTATTGAGATTGGCACAATGTAGATTACCGAGCAATGTCCTCTGGGATTTGATGATCATCTTTCTATTTTTTAACCACTTGTTTAGCAACATTTACTGCCTTTGATAGGCTCTGAAATTCTATATCCAAGCAGAAAAACATAAACCAAAACAAAAATAAATATATTTTTTTCTTCTTTCAAGCTGAAAATATAAAATGATATTAATATGAAAATATTGAAAAGTTCAAGTGTATTCAGGGTTGTAAATTAAAAGTGCATGCTGTTTGTTGTTGTTGTTTTGTATTTAATGCAGTGTCTACAGGGTCTCACTCCACAGATTTAACATAGTAATGGTGCTTCTACAGATCAGACTACTAGTGGTGCTTCTACTTTCAACTTTCTAAGAGGGGATTACAGGCAAGCGCCATCATCATATGCAGTCTCAGTGCCCTCTCAGTGTGTCCCAGGAGTGGGGCTGGCACTGCACTCCTAGACTGAACCCCTGACCCCTGCCTCTGTCAAAGCAGGTGCTACAATCTGCTGAGCTATCTGGCTGTCCCAATACTGTTTGAAGATTTGTTTTGGAAAGGTTTTTACCATTGTTAATTTCTTTTCACCTTGTTTTGAGATTCTGTACTGCTTTCATCGCTGTTTAAAAAATTATCTTTAACATTAAAAATAAAGAATAAATAAGAAGTGTAGTTTTATGAAGCTGGAGAAGTGAGCAGCTGCCAGGCCATCAAGAGTTCCATTAAGAAAAGGGGCGGCATGACTGGATTTGTGACCCAGAAGTATGAATCTGGCTGAAATGTTGTGATGGGTAATTTTATGTGTCAACGTGGCTGGGTCACAATGCCCAGATACTTGGACAAACATTATTCTGGTTATTTTCTTCTGGGTGTTTTGGACAAGAGTAACATTTAAATTGGTGGAGTTTGAGAAAAACATTTCCCTCCATGGTGTAGGTGGATTTCAATCACTTAAATGAATGCTTGGACAAAAAAAAAAAAAATGTATTTTCTTCCTCTGAGCAAGAAAAATGTTCTGCCAATAAATAAGACTCACACTTGAAATGCACAATAAGCTACTCTTGGATGGGTTTCCAAGTCACTGCACAGATTTTGCACTTGGTTGCTTTCATAATTGCATGAGACAATTTGTTACTATAAATTTTCCATTTATGCTTATCAATTAGCTATATTTTTGTTTTATATATTTTACACATATTTTCCCATTTCTATGCAACATATATTGTTATATGTTATATATATGTGTGTGTGTGTATATATCTCATATACAACATATGTTATAAGTGAACATATACTAAACATATATGTGGTTATATATCACATTTGTTATATATATTCTGGTACATCTGCTTATTCTGAGAAATCTGACCTATAATTTTGACTATTTGTTGATGGGGCAAGAGACATATTGGATAGTACTTCAGCTGTGATTTCAGTCTAACTTGCTTTAAGGCAATAGTAATAAATGTCAGACTGAAGAATCAATTAAGTATTCAGACCATGTCACTTTATTTGTTACTAAGTGCATAAAAGAAGAAGATAATAGATGTCGCCTTTTCTTTTCTGTTCTATTCTTTTCTTTTTTCTTTCTTGTGTGGTTGCTTGAATTCAGGACCTTGTACCAGGCAGGTGTTTAAGCTGGTAAGCTGTCTCCCTGGCCCTAGATGTCCTCATTCCTGATTTGCACATGTAAATACGTGATAGCTTTGCTCATCTAATCATGTCACTCTGCAAAAGAACATGTTTGGAAAGAGAATGTGGACACATGAAGTTTGCTTTTGAGATGTTTTGGATAAATCCAAAACACCTATATTGATCATAAATTTCTTATCAGATGAAGATTTAGACTAGATTTAAATTGAGAATGGTCTTATAAATGCTAATCAAAGATGTGGGCATGGATAAATCATGACAACAGATAAACAGAAAGGTAGAATTAATTCTTGAAAAACTTCAACATTTAATGGTAGATAATAGATTAGAAATATATAAAAGTACAAATAACTCTTAAGAACTTCAATGTTTTAAGCTTATTATTTCATGCATACTGACATATTTTAATGGGCTGTTTTAAAGGGCTGTTGATTAAAGAAATGATTTATTTAACTTAATTTTTTTTTAGTGCCAGGGAAATAGCTCAGTAGAATAAGCACTTGCCTGGCAAGTGCAAGGTACTGAGTTCAATCCCTGGAAAAAATAAGCAGTTACTTGGTTTTATCTCTGTTTTTTATTTAAGGAATAAGTTGGGTATTTGCATCCTTTTCTTATTAAGTAGGAAATTTTGCCAGCATGTTATAAACATATCATATTAATACCTGAAATTGGGTCATTATTTTAATTTAAATGCTTGAGCTTATTAAACATAAACCATGAATAAGATACAGAAGTTTCAAGTTAATCAAGAATGTATCTGTTAGTTAAATTTATAATATACATTGGAAGTCATTTCTTTGATTTGTTTTATAAGCTCTTCAAGAAAAAACCATGGAGCATTCACCATCTAAGTTCAAAATATCTTTTACATAATACTCCAGTTATATAAAGTCTGTGAGCATGAATAATATCTGAATATTATCAGTCTTACTGATAAGTAATGAACTTAATATTTTTAAACATGTGATGTTGATTTGATGCCTACAGTTATACATATCTGATTTCTATTTGATCTGTGAACAATAATGCCTACTTAGTTTTCAAAAATTATTTTTATAGTAAAATGTTCCAGTTACTCTGAGACATTGACAAATATAATTAGTATAAACTTCTTGTGCAATCAGTAAATACACAGTCTAGTGGATATACAGTGATGTTCAATAAAACGTATTGTAATCCTTGATAAAGTTACTTTATTATCAGAACAAAGAAGTAGACACAAGCAATCCCCTGCTGAAATGGGATAGAGACAAAAGTCAGGGAAGTTTTAAAGGATTAGAAAGCATTAATCATGCCAAGGGAAAATGACTGAAAATGCATTCCAGACAGAAAAAACAGAATGGCCAAAAGCACGCAAGCATAAAATATTTTGGTTTTTTCCATATTACACATGCACAAAATGAAAGGAGAAAATTCAAATATATAGATAGATGGAAAGTTCACAATACAGAAAAGAGCAAATGGCAAGCTAGGGGTTTAGAGATGATGGACAGTGACAGAATAAGTTTAACTAGGAAGGTCACAGTAATTGGATTGGCAGAGTAGAAAATATTATTTATGGAATGAATGGAAAGCAGCACAACTGATGGTGAATGATAACTACCTTATAATTCTTTCCACACTGCCCAGTTTTCATCATTGTTTTTCATTCTATCTTTTTAGTATGTATTTGGGCTACATGCTTGGAGTTTGTCTTTGGAAATAGGTACATCCACCTGATTCAGCCTCTTTTTTTCTTTTAATCTCCTTCTGCTCCAACTCAACTCTCTCCCTCTAAAATCTCACACCCATTTTTTTCTTGTTGTTATTATTAGTCTCAGCTCATGTTTGTGATACATAATTTTTATTTTATTTTATTTTATTGAAGAACAAATAACAATGAGACAGTTTCAAGACAAATTAACAGGACAGATTCGATAAATTAATGCATTGCAAACTTTTCATAATGTTTTAGTATTGCACAAGGTGCATACATGATATACTTACAGACATTGTTATATCAGATATCTCTAATCAGTGAATTAAGAGAGTGTAGCTGTTTACTTATCTTTTTATACCTGAATTATATCACAGATTCAATAATTAATACTTTCTACCATGTTATTTTCCTAATGGTTGTCCATAGTACTAGAAGCCAACATCATATCTTGTCCAACCAAAATTAAAGAAGCGAATAAACATATGAAAAAATGCTCCACATCGCTAGTCATCCGTGAAATGCAAATTAAAACAACACTGAGATACCATCTCACTCCAGAAAGAATGGCTATCATAAGGAAGTCAACCAACAACAATTGTTGGAGACGTTGTGGGGAAAAGGGAACACTTCTCCACTGCTGGTGGGAATGTAGACTGGTGATAAATAATTTTTATACTCGTTGTGCATCAGGTTGCAGTATGTGACACATCCTTGTTCCACTTGGTTGTCTTTCCACTCCCTGTCTTCCGCTGCACTTGGACTCCTAGAAGCCTTCCCAGTTGCAAGAGATCACTGTCATTGACTCATAATTCATTAAAAAAACACAACACAATTTTAACTGCTCACCAAACATTCACTCTGTGTTTCACAGGAATGGTCATGCAGTTTTAGTGGGAAAAATGTGAGAAAAAAATATCATTAGGCGTCTATGCATTCGGTATATGCTGTAGAATCAGCATGCAGCAGTCATTCATTTTTCTCCTGAAGTGGTAATGTTATGGTTAGAAATGCTTGGGCTCCACAGGAGTGCAGCTCATCTGTGGGAGCCTGAACGATACAGGAAGTCACTGCGGTGATGTTGGTCTCAGGCTGAATGGTGTGGGGAAATCTCTTTGATCTTATTTGTCAGGTATTGTTGTGGTTGTTCTCCCAAAGCCTCCTGCAGTCTGAGGGTGGCTTCTGGAATTTGTTTTTTTTTTTTTTTTTTTTTTTTCCATTTATTTTTATTTTATTGAAATACAAATGTCAATCAGACAGTTTCAAAACACCATAACCATACAGAGTCGATGAAATAATACATTGCAAACTGTTTTCATACTGTTTTGGTATTGTACAAGGTGCATACATGATATTATATTTACAGGTATTTATGTAGCTGAATTATATCACAGA